>CM038225.1:114494119-114704189 GCA_021442155.1 Cymbidium sinense
AAAAGTATCTTAAGACTAAGAAACTATTAGTGTATAAATGGAATCCTATGTCTAAGATGGAGGGGTTGGGAGCTCATCCAACAAATGAGATCAACAAAGGGCGCCAGTAGGTGTGGTGTGACTGACAGAGTACACCGCACGTATTATTCTTGACTGAAATGATCAATAATACTGAATGATCACAAGCACTAACAGAAATGATCTACTCCTAACCCAAGGTGTAGAAGGAATCAAGAGCTTAGTGCAATGTGACTCTACTCATGTCAAAGACATTAAAGAGTAAAAGATGAATCCACTAGGGATAGAGTATGTGAACCTTCCACTATGGAAACAGGTTCAAGTCATCCACAAAGGGGATGAGAGATTTGATTTGATTTGAGTCTCACTAGGGAGAGAAATCAATTTTATTTGTTTGATTGATTGATTATTTTTTTATTGCTTTTATTTATTTTGACTCCACTGGGGGAGATTGGTTTAATTTGTTTTGTTTATTTTTGTTCGACTCCACTGAGCAATGAGGGTTGAATTTATTTCAAATTCTTAGATTTTAGATTTTTGAGATGGACCCTACCAGTTTGTGATGGATCGTATTAAGTAGGAGCCCTGGAGGTCTTGGGCTAGCTTAGATTTTGCCAATCCAAAGGGGTAGTCTACCAAACACATAGTAGGACTAACCAACTAAAGGGATGCCTTTTGATGCAAGCAGCTGCACTAGGAAGAAAGCATAGTAGACTTACATCCTCCAAAGTAAGGGCAAGTTGCTGGGGTGATCCATTGGCGAGGCAACGGATTGAACCCAACCTTGGGTTGACTATTGAGTGAATGTCGCTAGGGGACTTAAATCAACTCAAAGATAGTCAAAAGACTGATTTCATTTTCTTTAGTTATTTTGATTAATCCCATCAGTTTGTGATGGACTACACTGAGTATGAGGTCGTGGTGGCCTTGAGCTAGCTTGATTTACTAATCCAAAGGGAATAGTCTACCAACCACATAGTGGGACTATCGAACTAAAGGGGTGCCTTTCGGTTTGCAATGGTTAAGTTTAAGAAGAAAGCGTGGGGACTCACATCTTTCAAAGTAAGGAACCACTAAGGTAATCAGTTGGCAAGGCAACAAATTGAACCCGACCTAGGGCTGACTATTGAGTGAATTCCACTGGGAGACTTAAATCAACTCAAAGATAGTCAGGATTTATTTCATTTTTTTAATTATTTATTTTGATGGATTCTGTTGGTTTGCGATGGATCACACTGAGGAGGAGCTTATATCAGCCTAGACTTATCTCAAATTTACTGAACCAAAGGGAGTAGCAACCCGGCCGAGGGGAGAACTATCCAATCAAAAGAGTGTGTTTCAGTTTGCAATGATCAATTCAAGGGAAGAAAGCATGGGGACTCATATCTTCCACTATAAAAGACCACTTGGGTGATCAGTTACTTTGGGCAACAAATCGAACCTGACCTAGGGATGCCTGTCGGTTTGCGACAATCATGCTAGAAAGAATGCATCGTAAGCTTACATCTTCTAAAGCAGAATGACTGTCATGGTAACCTGCTCATGGTAAAATAGATTGAACCTGATCTAAGGGCAACTACGAAGTGAGTGCTGACCTGGGGACTTATCTCAACTTAGGTAGTCAAGCAATTCCTATAGGGAGTTCTGCTAATACTGCCCTAAAGATAGGATGCCTGCTTGGGAAAAGGGGCCCTTTGGGGGCTTGAATTCCTAATCCACAAGTGAATATTTTATTTGTTTATTTAGTTTATTTATTGTGGACCCTGTTAGTTTACAAGAGATCAAATTGAGAAGGAGCCTATATCAGCTTAGACCTATCTCAAATTTATTGAACCAAGAGAGAATCACATCCACTGAACAAATTCTCCAACCATAGGGGTGGCTACTAGGAAAGGGGGACTGTCCAATCCAAAAGTAACTCGGGTGGTGTCTAAATGGGGTCATAAAGGATGTGATCCAAATAAAGTGCCCGCAGGCAGAGTGGCCGCTAAGGGCTTGATATAAAACCCTGGAGAAGATAATTTGCAGTAGGTATTCGATGGCCAACTCAATGAGAACGTGCGTGAACTCACATCTGCCAAGAGTGGTGTATCCACCGAGTGAGTCGCTGTCAGAATAGCGAACATCAACCAACCTAAGGTGCCTGTCGGTTTGCAACAATCAGCCTAGGAAGAAAGTTTGGGGACTCACATCCTCCTATAGTGAAACTGATTATTGGGATAGTTTGTCTTCGGCTCGACAGGTGCTATCCGACCTAAGGTGACTACTGAGTGAATGCTGTTGGAGGACTTATATCAACTCAAATGTAGTCAAGAGGAAAGGAGCCTCTGGGGGACATATCCTAAACCTTGGAATATACTCGATCTAGTCAGATTATGATGATTAGTTCAAGAAGAAAGTGCGGGGACTCACATCTTCTTAAATAAAATCAACATGAGATAGCTTACTGGCTGGGCAGTGAAGTCTACCAAACTAACAAGGCACTTGTTGGTTTGCAATGATGAAGTTAAGAAGAAAGTGCGGGGACTCACATCTTCCAAATAAGAGACCACTGGGAGTGACATACTAGCAAGGTAGTATGTAAACCCGACCTAGAGCACCTAATGAGTGAGTGTCATAGGGGGCTTGCTCCCACATCAAAATAGCCTGAGATAAAAGATTTGTATTTATTTTTGTGCTTATGTTAAAGAGAATAGGATGCCACTTGGGTTATCTCACACCTGCACTAAACACACTTGGGGAATTGGATAAAATGGTGCCACGGAAGACATTAGAATTTCCATTAAGAAAGAACGTCGCTTGGGTTTTCTTACACCTAACTCAGTTATGGTAATTAAAATAAGATACCTCTTAGGTTATCTCACACTTACAATAGTAGAGCTGAGAAATGTGTTTGATTGTGTCTATGTTGTGAAAGAGGGATAGGATGCCTTTTGGGTTCTTTTACACCTATCCTAAACACGTCATGGAGGATTCGCAAGACAAGCAAATAATGCTTTGAAAGAAGAGAAGATTTTGATGAAATGGAATCAGATTTTTATTCTTTTATTGATAATTATTTTCAAACATGTTTTATGGGTAATATTTCTTTAAATAGAGCCCATTAATTGGAAGCATCGGGTGTTCCCCTTTATAATCAATGAGCTGATAGGATCCTCCTTGGTAGGCCTTCTCTATCACATCGGGGCCTTCCCAAGTGGGTTCAAACTTGCCTCCCATCTTTCGATGAGCAACAATTGGTCTCCTTAAGATTAACACAAGTTCTCCTACCTAGAAAGACCTAGGGCGGACCAGCTTATTATGAGCTTGAACCATTTTGGCTTTGTACAACTCGAGGTTTTGGCACGCTCATAGGCATCTCTCCTCTAAACCTTCGAGCTCTTCTAACTGTAACTTTGCATTCTATGTTGTAGTGATCTTGCTACCCAATGCTATCCTTAGTGATGGAAGTTGAACTTCTAAAGGTAGAACGGCTATGGACCCATAACTAAGAAAAATAGGGTAGATTGAGTTAGAGTTTTGTATGTGGTGCAGTATGCCCACAATGCTTCAACCAATTGCTCATTCCACTGCCGCTTTTGTCATCAAGAGTCTTCTTTAGTATCTAGATGAGAATTTTGTTGAATGCTTCTGCTAAGCCATTTGCTCTGGGGTAGTAGATGGTGGAGTATCTCCAATCTATACCGTGTCTTCTAGCAAAGTTGTTGATCTTGATGTTTTTGAATGCAGTACCATTATCAGATATAATTCATCGAGGCATCCCGAACCTATATATGATATGGTTCCTAAAAAATTGAAGCACATGCTGAGCTGTGACCTCTCTGAGTGGGATTGCCTCTACCCACTTGGAAAAGTAGTCGGTGGCAGCTAAGATGAATCGATGACTCTTAGAAGAAGAAGGATCGATAGGACCCATAATGTCAGTACCTTAATACTCAAATGACCATGAACCCAATGTTGGATGTAGAATGTTGGGTGATTGTTGTAAGACTACACCGTGTAACTGATACTGATGGCATCTCTTAGCTACATCCATGCAGTCTGTAATCATCGAAGGCCAGTAGTATCCTAGTCTCTTGATCTTCGTCTTCATCTTTGGACCAAATTGATGCACCCCACATAGACCTGAATGTACCTTCATCATAATCCTACGGGCTTCATGTTTGTCCAAACAACGTAACCATATTTGATCAAAAGACCATCGGTACAAGGTGCTATCAACGAGAACATAGGAGATGGCTCTTTTTCACATGATAGGCTTGTGATTTCTCTTGAGGTAGTTTGTCAGTGTTCAAATAGTGTATGAATGATTGCCTCCAATCCAGCTCCTTGTCCTTATAGGCAACGATAACCTCCTCTTCAAGAGAAAGTCTCTCGATGAGTTCAGCGTCAATAAGGGATAGGATTAGTCTATTTTGGACTCTTATTGGAATTTACTCATCTTCCAGACATGCCAATTCTTTGGCAAGTTTGGCCAAAGCATCTATTACAGCATTCTCTGCTCAGGGAACCTTATATATGGTGACTTCAGGGATTTGGGCCAATAGCTTCATGGTATACTCATGATAATGGTGAGGCTTAGGTTTGAGAACCTTGTAGGACCCGACAATCTGGTTGATGACCAACTGAGAATCCCCAAAGATGTTGATGCTCTTGACATGAGTTGTGATGGCTAACCGGCAATTAAAGACTCATACTCATTGTTGGTGCAGGGATTAGAGAGATAGTATGAGAATCTCATCACATCGCAATCTGGAGTTAAGAGAACTAATCCTACCCCTGCCTTTCCTGGAAGAGTAAATCATGGTGCTTCTCCTTCATCAAAGGAATCTGCACCATAAAAATACATCTCCCATCGATTATCAACCTCCCCTAAGTTCATAATTTGTTTGTTAGGGAGATCATCACTAAGTGGGAAATCAGTAGAAAGTGAGTGTGTTGCTGAGAAATTCACTAGTGCTTATCCTTTTACCGCATAGAGGGTATGAATGTGATATGAAACTGAGAGAGAATCATGGACCAACGTGTCAAACATCTGGATAGCGTTGGCGGTGTCATGAGATACTATAGTGGATTTGTTCTGGAAATCAAGTTCACCTTATGAGAAAGCATATAGTGTTGTAGCTTTTGAGATGCAAAGATCAAAGCTAGGCAATGTTTCTCAATAGGTGGGTAGTTCGCTTCAGCAGGAATCAGACGATGGTTGAGGTAGTAGAGAGCACTCTCCTTCTCTTCATAATTGGCTTGGGCCAACAAAGTGCCGAGGGAGTCATCCAATGAAATAGTGTAGAGAATGAGTGGCCTGTCCGGGATAGGGGTTGCTAGAACTAGCGGCTTCACCAAATACTACTTGATGTCTTCAAAGGCATGCTAGCACTTGTCATCCCACTTGAACATGCTTTTTGACAAATGATAAAAATGGTTTGCATCTCCCTGATAGGTTTGAGATAAAGCATCTCAAAAATGCCAACCATCCTTGGAAAGATCTGAGTTGAGTTAAACTTTTAGTTGGTGGCATTTCTAAGATAGCTTTGATCTTTTCTGGATCTATCTCTATTCTTCGATGTTGGACAACAAACCCAAGGAATTTTCCTGAAGCTACTATGAATGCACACTTCAGGGGATTTATTTTGAGGTTGTATTGTTTAATCATTTGAAAACTACTCTCAAGTCAAGGAGACGGTCTTCCTTTTCTTTACTTTTGACTACAATATCGTCAACATAGCACTCAACCTGATGATGGATGAGTTTGTTGAAGATCTGAGTCATGGCCTATTTGTATGTAGCACTAGAATTTTTAAGTCTGAAAGGCATGACCCTATAATAATAGATTATGATCGGGGTTTGAAAAGTAGTGTTTCTTTCATCCTCGGCCATCTTGATTTGGTTGTAGCCAAATGACCCATCCATGAAGGAGAAAGCTGCATGAGATGAGGCGATGTCCACCATTAGTTCTAGTATAGGAAGAGGAAACTCATTCTTAGGACATGCCTTATTTAAGTCCTTGAAATTCATGCAAATGCAAATTTGGCCATTCTTCTTCTTAATTGGGATGACACTGGCTAACCAGGTAGGGTATTTTTCTTCCCTGATGAAACCAACATCGATCAGTTTCTTGACTTCAGAAATGACCTATTATTTGATTTCAAATCGCATGCATCTAGGAGCTTGTTTGATAAGGTTAGCGCTAGGGTCTATTGCTAGTTTGTGGACTACTACATTAGGAGATAATCTGGGCATTTCATCATAACTCCATGCAAAGCAATCCTTAAACTCAGTCAATAGCCTAACTAAGTCATTTGTTTCTTCTTCATTCAACAACGAACTAATGTATTTCGGTGTTGACTTCATTTTTAGGATGAGCTCTCAACCCCTCCATCTTAGACATAAGACACTTCTTAGACTTTAAGAGATCATTAGTCCTAAGACACATCTAGTGATTAGGTGGATACTCAACCTAGCCCTAGAAACTTAGAAGAGTTAGCCATAGGATTAGTTCATGCCTTAGGGGTGTTAGGAAAATTTGTCTGCCCTATAGCTTGAACCCATTCGTTACTTCCTTCCTTCAAGTCAAACTCCAAATCAAATCAACATTAAACTTAAATCAATTCCAGTTTAATTGATTTTCTCCAAACTTAAATCAATGTCATATGATTGAAACCTATGATTAAAACTTATGATTGAAGCCCATGATTGAAATTCCAAATCTTGCCTAAGTCCTTTAATCCCCTCTTAAGGACTTAGCCTAAATCATGTTCAAATCAATTCAAACTCATGAAATTTTCTCACAACTCATTTATATTCTCATTTATATTCACATATATAAATGAAATATAAATTCAAATCAATCAAATCAAATTCCAAATTCAAATCACAAATCTTTCATAAGTCACTTTGATTTTCTCTTAAGGACTTAGCCTAGATCATATTCAAATCACATCAAATCTTTGAAATTTTCCATAACCCATTTATATTCTCATTTATATTCAGATACATAAATGAAATATAAATTTAAACAACCAAAGCCAACTCCAAAAATCAAACTCAAATTCAATCAAAATCCAACCTAAGCCTTTTAAGTCAAAATCTTGAACTTAGCCAAATCAATTTTAAAACAAGCCAAACCCTTGATTTTTCTTCATGATTCAATCAATAATTCAATCATGAATCAAAATATAAATACAAACTTTAATCACTTAACCAAAACTCAATTCAAAAATCAAACCCAAATCAAACTTATGTTCACCCTATGAACTTGAAATTGTCAAATGAATCAAAACCCATTTGACTTCAAACCACTTGCAAATGGATTTATATTTCAATCATGAGTCTATGTGTGAGCTCAATCAAACTCAAATCAAGCTTTGACCAAGCCATTTGACTCACTTAGGCTCACTTGACCCAAAGTGACCTAAAGTACCCTTATGAGCCAAATTTTAATCCTAACCAAATTGGATTGAACTAAGCCCACCTAAGCCTCTCATCATGATCAACAATCATCATGAGATGAGAAATCACTAAAATTGGATCAAACCAAGTGAAACCTAAGGGTTGACCAAGTCAACACTTAGCCAAAATGACACCCAACATAGCCAAAATCCACCATAAGCCAAATTGATTGAAACCAATGATCAAAGTTCATTCATGATCAATATTTAAACTTGACCAAGTTAGCATTGGAGCCTAACCTAGCCCAATTGGCCACTTGACCCAAGTTGACCCTACTTGACCTAAAAAGTCAAAATGTGTCAAAACCTGATTTAAGCCAAATTGATTGAAACCAATGGGTCAAGTTCATCCCAAAATGATTGTTGAACTTGACCAAAGTTTCAATTTGCCAACTAGACCTAACCTAGCCCAATTGACCTTGAACCCAACTTGACCTAAAGGGTCAAATTGAGTCAAATTCAAACTTAACTAAAATTGATTGGAAATAAAGATATCAATCCATTTCATATGATCAACCAAATATGAACCAACCCATGACCTAACCCAAATAGGTCAAATTGGTCAACTTGGCCCATTTGACCTAAATGAACTAAATTGAACCAAATTCAAACCTAAACCAAATTTAATCAAACCAAAGCCACCAAAATATTTCAAATGGTCACATGAACTTGACCCAACACTTGGTTTGACCCAATTTGACCTAAATGGGTCAACATGAGCCAAATCATATCAAACCAACTCCAAATTTAATGAAACTTGGCCAAACCTATTTTCTCATCATACCAAACATGCCCATGCTGAAATCAAGGTCAAATGACTATTTTACCCCTAGGCCATGGGTAACCCAAAATCAAAATCACTTGGAATTTGGTCAATTCCTTTTCATGGACACTTGGCATCCTCTTAGTGGACCAAATGGTCACTAATGGACCTAGTGCACATGACTCAATGGGTTTGGGAGCTTCACCATTCCACTCCTTTGGCCAAACTGATTGCAAGGGCACCCTAAATGGCCTATCAAACCTGCTCAAAGTGGTCAATTAGATCAAAATGGCAAGGAGGCCCTAATTCAATTGCCCTTGGGGGAGATATACTCCCCCTAATTCAATTCAATCCACACTCTCCCTATTTCGATTAAACCATAGGAACTCAGAGAAAGCCCTAGCTAGTCTTCCTAAGCTTCCTAGAGAGAGTTTGAAATCTCATCTTCTTGATTTTCACAGCTTAAAAATAGGGGAGCTCCATTAAAAGCCAAACTTACTCCACACTCAAAATTAACCCAATTCCCTTTGCAAGCACCCTCAGGGAGCTCGATCAAACTCACCCAAGTCTTCATCCAAGCTCTTGAGGCAAGGGAGGATCTACTTCAATCAAAATTGAGGTCAAGTGCAATAGGAGTTGGTCCATAGAAGCATCTACCCAATTTCAACACCTCAAACTCTCAGTAAAGCTTCGTCTCTACCAGATTAAGCTTCTCTAAGGGAATCAACCGCCGATGATCACCTCTGGCAAGGTTAGCTATTTTTTTGAGCTTAAATTCAATGTGGTTTGGAGCTTTGTGAAAGGAATTTTAATCCCATAGAAGTCTAGCTGTTAGATATGCTTGCCATTGTGCCTAGATGGTGTGGGTTGAATTTCAATCCAATCTGAGCTCAATCGAGCTCGGATCATCTCCTTGAAGATAGATGGTATCCATCCTTCATAGGGATTTATAGGGAAGAATCATGGGTCATCCATCTGCACATTTTGGATGGATAGCCATGATTAAAACATGTAGCATCCATGATTTAACCCATTTGATCCACAGCTTTAGCCTCAGTCGTTTGATCCTTGATCGGAGGGCTGAGGAGAAAGCGCATAGCGCAGCCACTGACATGGTGCTATGATGTGACAAGTTTAATATCTAATCCCATCATGCCACGTGGAAAGCACATGTCGCATCAGTGGCCCACGTGACGCCGACGGGATTAAATACTTAATTAGGCTATTAAATGTTCTAATTAATTATAGAAACTTCTTAAATTCATATCTAAGCCTATAAAAATCAATAAAATATGCAATAAATTGCATTGGATAGATAATTGAATATAGAATATTCTAAAAATGATTTCAATAAATTTTGAATTGCATCTTTCTCTAAATTTGAGTTTTATTGAGAATATTATTTTGCTAATTATCCTCTAATTAATTCACTAATTAATCCTAAACTTCTTGTGCATAATTAGTGGGATGACTCCTACCTGTCCTAATTTTCTTGAGATTTATTATCTTAATTAAGAGAATTACTAATTCATTCCTTAATCAGTCCCTTAATGTAATTAAGCTTAATTTAGAAAATAATTAGTGGTTTAACCCTCTGATTGAGTCAATTAAGTTTTGATTAAGTGAATATAAGATTTAGGGAATAATTTTGAAATGCTTTCCTTAAGATATTCCCTAAACCCCTTTTCTTTCTTAATCCAACCTTAATTAAGGGTTAATTCACTAATTACCCCCTTAATTAATTTCATAAAATTCTAAAACTTTTTAGAACTCAATTAATCTATCTTGGGTAGATGCTTATGTGTTCAAGAGCCTAAGTACATTAAGTAAATCAAAACTCAACTCACATGTGTGAGAGGTGTTATGAAATTACTTAAAATTAAACCCCTTAGTTTAATTAATTATTAATCATGAGCCAATTGCATTAGGTACCTTTCTTTCTTAGGTGCATTATCGATTTAAATTTCTTGTGTGTTTTATGTCATCTCATTAGCTCATAATTATTTGATTAAGTATACTAAGGTGGTATAGGTAAGGGGTAATTAACACACTTAATTCATACATTAACTAACCAAAGCATAAAGTTGATCTAATCATCTAAAAATTAAACTAAAATAACAAACATATGTAAGAATGGGTTAGGAATAGCAAACTCACCTGACATTTCTCAAATTAAATCAAACTCAAAGCTAAAATCAAACCTTCTTAAAAAAATAATTTGATTTTCTTTAAGCTTTCTTATTTCATAAGATTATCTTTAGGAATTAATTAGGGTGAATGTGTTTACATACTTTCATCACTTTAGTTCTTTCCTAACATGCTAAATGTGTATGTCATATGAATTTCATGCATTCCTGCTTTTCAAAAATCAAATTCAAAATGAAATATTTTATTTATGTCAAATTGCATGTTTTGGCTAAAGTAAAAAATATGAGTGGCTATTAGCACTATTAAATTCAAAACTATTTTCAAAATCTATAAATCAAATATCCAAAACTGAAAGCATGCTACTTATAATTATTTATGAGCTTGCATGTGGATATAAATATGAAGATATGCATAGTGTAGCATTCCTTCTCTTTTCTTTTAGTATGGTTTTGAATAGAATTTGGCAAAGTGTATAGTTTATTTAAAAAGAACATAACACTTGCCTAACCCTCTTTCTATTCATTCCTATACTATTACTTAAGAAGGATAGCTACACATGTATACATAAATTGCATAAACAAAACAAATCAACCAATACAAACTTTTTGCATCTTTCTTTTCCTTCATTTCTTTTGTACATATGCTTGTATTTAAGGAAAGTGGTATATTAGTCTAGACAACCCTAGGGTTGTGAGACTTTAAGTAATCCTAAGTAGGTCTTGTACCTTACAGCCCTGGTTAACAATGGCATCATACATACTTATGCCTTTCATACATACATGTGTGCATGTGAAAAATGGATAAGAAAATATCTTTTCTACTTAATGAAAATCATGCATCATAAAGCATTCAAATTTCTTAAGTAACTCACTTAGCAATCATCATAAAGTATGCTAAAAATTTCCATTTGTATGTATAGATATGCTAAGGATTCATTAATATGTATGTTATACTTGTTGGGAAAGAAAATGAAGTTATGTGTGTTTTGCGATTTTAATTTACTTTATTTAATCTTAAAATATCTTTCTTTTTGAATGGGTTTGTTTAGAAAAAATATAAACTTAGGATTAATTAAAACACATAATAAAATATTCACTAAACAAAACTAAATATGAATCTACTTTAGAAATTACTTAAGGTAGGGAAGGAAAGAGAAGTTCTCTTCTCTTTTCCCTCTCTTTACAACACTTAGTAATTAATTGTAGGTCATTCAAACCTAAACAAAATATCAAATAAAATCAATCCAAATCAACTAATATTTAAATAAAACCACTCATCGAAGTTGAACATCCTCGTACTTAGAAAATCCAAACCTTAAAACCATAGCTAAGCATACCACATAAACCTTCTAAAAGCACACACATTAGACTAAGTTATCACTTCTAGCTTTAGGTTAGGGTGGTCCATGGTTTAATGTTTGCTTTTATTTTATGATATTTTGTTTTAGTCTAAATGTTAAGGTGAATGTGCGTAGAATGAATGGTGGGATGATTTAGTCTAATCATTATTTTCTGCAGGGGATTGTGCTTAAAGGGCGCTATAATAAAAATATAACTGCTTTTGCTATGCAGGTGCTTATACCCCTAAGTATAATCCAATAGGCTAGGTGGACTTGGTCTCCCATGTGTGGGGATGCTTGGGACTTCTATGGTTTGTTTAGCTAATCTCTATTTTGTATGTGTTAGTTAGATTTACTTTTCTATTTCATGTATTTTTGCAATTAGGATTTTAGAATGATTGTTCTGGGGATATTAGGATGAGCATTGGTCATAAGATTACATCTTATGTACCATGTGAAGCCTTTGGAGAAAACACCTTCCAACCATCCAAAAGAAGGAACCAAAAGAAGGAACCAAAAGAAAGAACCAAAAAGAAGAAAGAAGAAAGAAGAAAAGAATAAATGAAGGCCCTCATAACATGAATTTCCTTACTTGATTGTAAATTAATTCATTTATAATCCATGTTGTATAAGGGTAGAGCTCGGCTACCCAATATATTTTTGGGTTTGTGCGGTGGTGCCCGACCACAAATGGCCTTTTATTCTTTTGCGTTAGCTTTATAAAATGTTTGATATTTTGTTTAGCTTGTGCATTAAGATGGCATGTTTCTTAGTTTCTTTCTTGCTTGATGTATGGCCTGGATGATGATTAGGCTCTTAAGGAAAAATAAATCTACAACTAAATTAATCAACTCAAAATTAAAAATAAATAACTCATAACCTCATTTAAAGCCTAAGTTAAAATCAAGATAAAAAAATTAGCAACCCCTTAGCTCGATGAGTATTTCTTTTATAACATCATGCATAAAAGCATATTATTACACTCTTGATTGGAGGGCTTCCACCTTTGCCAGAGAAACTTGGCTTGACCTTTGAGAGCCATAGTGGAAACACACACCTCCCCCATCTCGCTGATTTTGGCCAATAATCTTACTTCTCATGCACTAGGCATATGAATCCTATAAGCTGAGTCAAATGATTGTCCAAAAATGAAAATAACATGTAATATGTTTTTCATTAGATCTAGGTCATTTTGCATGCCTTTACATGATCTAGTCTCTTAGGGACTGAGTTTAAGAACTTAGTCTCTTTCTAAAATAAATAATAGCTTAGCTATCTTACATAAACATATGACTTTCCTACACGAATTTAAAATCATAGGAGGAGTTAGTTGGCAGCCACCCCCAGGCGGTTGTAAGCCCAAGCAGTCAGGTGCTATGTCCTCTATTATGGAGGCAAATCAAATACCCATTTTTTGCCTTAGATTTAGGTCGTGCTATTGACCCTCGCCAAAGCTCCCTAAATTTAGGTTCTAAGGTTGCTTCTCCCTTCTATGGGCCATAAGCATAAATCATCACCTCTTAGAGATTTTCATAACCTTATATTATGGAATTATTAGCCCTAAACTTCTAATAAAAATTTAACTCAAATAAATAATTTAATTTCAAAAATGTAAGCCCAACTACAGGATAGTTTGAGATGTTCGATAGGTTTGCCAGCATCTCCTACTTATTTTCCTTTGGCTTTGATAATAACTCTTTCTCTCTCTTTGATCAATCCCATTTGATCTTCCAAAATAAACTAATCGATTAATAGTCCTACCATTGAAATCTTTGGAGAAAACAATCATTTAGCTTAATCGAGAGTATTCCTAAGGGGTCTCATTCCTTAGGATGTAATTAACTATGGGGACTTGCCCCTATAGGGAACTTAACGAGCCCAGTTTAAAATAAATCCTACTTTACTTTTCCATGTAAAGTAGGGGAAGAATCTTTGGTACACATGCAGACCCATTGTCCTTAGGAGTCCTTATTGAGGTGATTAGGTCCATTGTATGGTGGAGACTTCTATCTTTCGAGATAGTACACTTCTCCTTAATGCCGATCACCCTCAATAAGAACATCTGCGGTTCAGCGTGGTGTCAAAAATGCATAAAAAGAAAGTATATTTCTATCTTCATTTTATTTTGCATAAGAGTGAAGATGGAAGTATACATTTCTTTTAGAAATCCTCATAAAATTTCACCACAGTCGGGCGTGGATTTTCTTCGTCCCAAGGTTAATTTCTTTAAGCTTGTAAATTATTGAATGGATCTCCTCTTCAAATTCTGGTGGTGCATCTTTGATTTGAAATCATCTGGATCATCTGAAGTTTTTAAACACACATTCTCATAAGAGTTAGTGGAGTGTGAAAAGAACCTATCATACTCTAGATGATTTGTAACAACTAAGTAGTAACTGTTGTCATCAACTGGACCCACTGTACTAAATCCTAGTCTCAATCTTGATTGTGTATCCCTACATGAGTTGTTCCCCAGCTTTTTGAAGTATTCTGACATGTGTTTAGACCATGTATGTATAAGGAATCAAACCTTTCTTTGCAAGATTAAGAACACAAGGTGAATAATAATCAAGGCAATTCCATTAATTCTTTGTTTGAAATATCCTCAAGTCCTACATCAGTTTTTAGACTTGAGGATGATGATCCCAAAAAGAATCTCTTTGGTTTGACATCTCTGGAAGACTGAGGGGCTTCCTTAACTACTAAACCTTCAACTTTTTGAGATGAAAGTGAGGTTAGAGCTAAGGTTCCTAACTGATGTCTGATAGTTTCACATACATTTGGTTTGAAAACATTCATGCTTTGTCTGGAGGCCTGGTCTTCATCGCTGTCCAGCTTGAGTGTCACCTCCAATGATACCCGTTGAGAGGGGTTTGCTGGTATGCTAATCACATTAGACTCATCCTCTGAGCTGGATTCCAAGTCTATGTGAATAGTAGGGGTACTCCTGTGAACTGGAACATAACCCCTATTGGCTGGTGGCCAACCAGGGGGTCCTCCACCTCTAGAACTATCTTTATTTCTACCTCTCCCCACGGTGGAGTCATCCCCACCCATGCCCATATGATGGAATGAACTGTGGGCGGAATGTGATATGTGGATCTACTTCTTCCTCAAGTTTCTTTTCTCGTTCACTTGTATTTTTATTTTTCTTTTCTTTTTCTTTCTACTTTTCTTTTTCTTTTGTTTCTTTTGCATTTGAATTTGAATTTTAACCAAGTTCATAAGAAAAGATCTTTTGAGAAAGATAGTAGGTCATCTTCATATATCTCAACCTCTCTGACTAAAAATGGCTTTTCATCACCTTTAACATGATATTCAATTCCATCCTTCCTGAAATTGATGCACTGATGGAGGGAGGATGAAATCATCTTGTTCTGATGTATCCAAGGCCTACCAAGCAAAGTGGTGAATGAAGTATTCCAATCAATGATATAAAACTTGGCTTCAATCTTCTAGTCACCTATCTCCAAAGGCAACACTATGGAACCTAAAGCCTTCTCGCCTTGTTCATTGAATCCTCTCAACATCATCTGATCTCCTCAGAGTGTGGAGATGTTGATCCTCAAATAGGCAAGGGTCTTTAGACTCATAATGATGGACTTGGACTAAGAAAAATCTAGCAAGTCAATCTTCCCATGTACTATAATGTAGAGGCGGTTGTGCTCCATGTCCCCTAGAAGAAGGTCTTCATCTGTGAAAGTGATTCCCTGAGCTTCGGAATAATGTGCCTCCTCTCTAATAGAGATCAGCTAAGCTAAGCATATCTCTCAATCAAGGAGAGCCTTGATTAATGATTCCATCTCTGGATAAGATAAGGGCATCATATGCTTAGCTTAGATGGCAACTTTCTTAGGTGAGAGAGGACATTGTAGTCCACCTTGATCCTCCACAAGCATATCCAAGGGTGGAGCATCCTGTGGAGGGGCATCTCAATCATGTGAACCAATGACTTATTTTTTTGTATCTTGAGGTGTTGTCCTAGGAGGTAGAACCTTGCCACTACGGAAGTTGACTTCAGTGATCTCTTGTGGTAGGTTAGTGAAAGATTCTACTTGCTCTTCAGGCTCACCTACAGCTTCTCCCATGGGACCCTCAAAATTGGATGATTCCAAGTCTATCTCAAGAGGAAAACTCATAGTATTCAGAGGAGGAAAGTCCAACTTTGAATCATAAAGAGAAAGATCATAGTTATTATAATTATTGTTTAGACTTGAAGAGTTATCATTAAGAATAGATTTAAACAACCTATTAGAAGTGACACAGATATAATTCAAGCTAGCTTTATTCTTCAATTTGTTGGATTTTGAAGGAGGTACATAGTAGAAATCAAGTAAAGTAAGTAGGGTGAAGTATTTGATGCCCTCATCCACCGTTACAAGATGTCTACTAAAGAAGAGCTAGTAAGAGGTAGTTCTTGATGTAGTAGCTGATGGTGGAAAGGTGGACTCGGTAGTGGTTGTTACTTGGCTATCCCAGCCGACAGTTCTTGAGCTCTTTTCTTGAGTTGTCTTAAACAACATGCAAACCTTCCTTGATGTTGGAGATTCAAGCTGCCTTAGGCACCTGCTAAGGAAAGTTTCTTGATTTTGGAGATAATTTTCTTAGGGGTATGAGATAAGAAGATATCTCAACTTTCTTTTATTTTGGAAGGATCACAAGTATCCCCAAGGATTACCCTAATAGGACTAGATGGTTGTTCCATAAGGTATTTCTTCGGGATAACTATAGCACTGGTCTTGAAGCTATGCTCAAGCCAGTCCTTGAATGTGAATCAATCTTCCAAAATATGACCTAACATGTGGTAGGGGAAAAGTTAGGATCATTGCTTTTGCCCACCTCCTCTGATCTCCTAGGTTTGGGTAGCTAAAAATTAAGCTTCTTTAAGAGATTCTTAAAGATCTTCTGATTACCTCCCTCTTAAATGAATAAGGCTTGTTAAGTTTATCCAAAAGAGTAGGTGGACCGTAGCTACTTCGCAGTGGGCATGTGAATCACTGTTGTTGATATAGAGGAGGGCATGGAGGCTATCGGTAGGACTACCTTGGTGGTGGTAGAGGAGGTGGAAGTGACGGCTGTGGAGTATGAGGTCTCTCAAATTGCTCTCTGGCCGGCTGTTTCCCCTTGTCTACTATTATCGCTACTCCGGGCTTCTTCTTAAAAGCTTTTTGTGGCTTCTACTTTATTAATTGGTCTGAAAAAGGCAATTGTTTGGCTTCTCCTTGTAAGCTAGCCTCCTTGTTGATTAATTTTTTAAATATTTTGATGGTGAAACCTTGAGTAGAAGGCCATGGATATTCTTAAGCAATCTCGATATGTTGTTGACAACTATGGTTTGCATTTCATACTCAAATTACACCATCCGAGAATATAATCAATAAGGACTCATCAAAGTTTTGTTGACCCACAATGAGATCGCCTACAGTCACCCTTTACTGAGCTCCAACAAACCTCTTAATGAAGAGTTGCTCCAACTCAGCAAAAGTCTTCATTGAACTATTGGGAAGTTCAGCGTACCAATCAAAGGCTATGCCTACTAAGCTATTGATAAAGAGATAGAATAGTAATGCATCACTACCACCGAGAAACAAGCCCGGTGCATAAAATGCTACATCGGGTTCCCTGCCATCGAAGCTCTTGAAAGAAGAGGGGATGAAACCATTAGGATATTGGATGGCTTCAAATTCCTTTGGGTACCACTTTGGAAATGACCCTTCTCTCACCTGCTATTTAACCATGGTTTTGATATCCTTTTCCTGTATGGAGGTACTATCCACTACCTTCCTATACATCCTGGTCCTGCCCTGCTCTACTAGAGGTAAAGTCTTGGTTGGATCCAAGACATGCACCAACTTAATTGGTAGTATAGGATGAACTATTGGGGATTGATTCGATAATGCAAAAATAGCTGCTAGCAAATCCTCAAGCTGCTTCCCCATCCTATCTATTTGTTCATCTTTCTATTTTATTTGCTGAAGGAAGTGTTGGGTCGAGTAGGCTATGTCTTCTGCCTTCACCTTCCAAAGTCTCTCATGGAGGAGGGAACCTGTATCTACCATTGAATCCTTTTAAAAGTTCATCTTCATTCAAATCAAAGTGACCTTTTCATCTCAAATCGCAAGAAGAATATCCTAGATTTCCTTCTTCTCCACTAGATCTTGAGCTACTATGTCATCTGGATCGATCCAACCTAAATGTGCACAAAGATTGGTTGGTGGGATCACTATCATGAATAGATAGGCATCTAACCTCTGAAGCTGCTGACAAGATGATCTTGTGAGGACTGTGCTCACTAGAGGATAGATACTCCTGACTGATGTTGGATCTAGGCAGAGTGGTATTTCTAGGAGGATCAATGGCCATGGGGGCGACTAAACTATCTCCTCCTCCCTCAACTACTATGACTATCTCCATAGCTTGTTGCGATGGTTGTGGTGATGAGACGATTATGATACTCTGAGGTTGCCATTCCTTCCTTGCCACAACTGGGGCAAAAGGTCGAGCAGGAGAGCTCAGCCTCACTACAGTAGGTGGCACAGATGGAACAAGATCTCTTGGCTATAGCCAGATCACCAATGGGGTTCTCTTCTCCCCTGATGCGGCCTTCATGGCCTTGGTTGGAACAGTAGATGTTGGAACATGTACGGGAAATGGCGGGAGTGGAGAAGAGCGTGTGGTGGAGGCACCACCGACTCTCTCAAGATAGGAGCTCCTCTCCTATGATGGGTAGTCCTCATCAATAAGATGTTGTTATGATGTGGTAGTGATCTAGAAAGTCCACAAGTCGCCGATCCAACTGCCTGGCACTCCACTAGAGACATGAAATGATGTATGAGCCTCTCTAGCCCTCTCCTGCCTAATCTTCCGCACATGGGGATAAGCGATCTCTCAAAAAAATTGAGCCTCATACTTTGATCATCTGTAGGCCCTGCCTACTTAGCATAAAATTGATCGAGTATGACCTCCTGCTCTCACTAGCAAGTGCCTGAAACTGAACTGCTGGTGGAGGTGAAGCAAAAATTCTCCTAACATCTTCTCTATTAGATCCAAAGAGAGGGTGGAATTGGTTTTCTATAACTAGAGAAAGCATCCTAAGCAACTCCTCTACAACATACTGAGTGACTGCCTCCAACTCCCTAGCAATGCGAGAGTGATACCTCTTGATCATGCGATTCTTATTTTTTCACTAGGTCCTGATAGGTTGAGCAGTGTTGGAACTAGACCCAACCTCAAAGGCAGGGGAGACAATCCCTGGAATCATGGGAGCCTTCCTCTTTGAGGGAGCCAGGGAGTGGGTACTATCCCTTGGGGTAGGGGAACAACCGGGCGACTGTCGCACTCTACCGCTATGTGGGAACCACCTTCCTCTTCGTGAGAGGATCTCCGAATCAAGTGGCATGTCGACCTGGATGACCAGCTTCTGCCTGGTCACCATGCTCCTGCTAACTATGGTAAGGGGGCCCTCAAAGCCCTGACCAAAGTGGAAGAGGTGGGCATAGTCAGATCGTGGAAGGTTAGCCTGATTTGAGGCCAAATCCATCCCATGATGAAACGTGAACACATACTTCTGTATTGCCATTGCAATAAACTGACTAAAAAAATTGACTGAAACTGACTTAAACTGCATGCTGAAAACAAATTTGAATCAAATTTTCTTGCTTTATTGATTTTTTTAATTTGAATTTTAGAATTTGAACCCACACTCAACATCTTGAAAGTGTTAAGTGGGGCTCAAAATGGATTTAGATGAGAGTTTGAGATTGATTAGAAAGAGCATTTTTTTGAATGTAGAATCCATTTTCAACAAATTTGGGTATGTTGAAAATGGGTTCAAATATTTTTAGAGACATGCTTCCATAGGTTCATATTTGATTTTGATTTTATTTTGATTTGAGATTTTTGGAATTTACTCACTTAGTAAATTTGGGTATGCTAGGTGAGGTGTTTGAAAACAAATTCTTATTTTTCTTTTGTTTGCTTATTTTTTGAATGATTTTTTATTTTGAAAGATGGAATCCTCATTTAGCAAATTTGGGTATGCTAAATAAAGAATCCAAATGTGTTTTTTTTTTGAAGATTTTTGAAAATAGATTCTTAGCAAATTTAGGTATCTAAGAAAATAGAATGTTTTGTTTTATTTTGTTTGATTTTGAAAAGGAAGATTCTTAGCAAATTTAAGTATGCTAAGGAAATCCAAATGTGTTTTTTTTTTTTTGATTTTGAAAAATAGGATCCTTAGCAAACTTAGGTATGCTAAGGAAATCCAAATGTTGTTTATTTTGTTTTTTTGATTTCATTTTGAAAACGAAGATCCTTAGCAAATTTAGGTATGCTAAAGAAAATCCAAGTGTGTTTCTTTTGTTTTTGATTTCATTTTGAAAAATTGGATCCTTAGCAAATTTAGGTATGCTAAGGAAATCCAAATGTTGTTTCTTTTGTTTTTTTTATTTCATTTTGAAAAAGAGGATCCTTAGCAAATTTGGGTATGCTAAGGAAATCCAAATATGTTTCTTTTATTTTTTATTTCATTTTGGAAAAGAATATCCTTAGCAAATTTAGGTATGCTAAGGAAATCCAAGTGTGTTTCTTTCATTTTTTTATTTCATTTTGGAAAAGAATATCCTTAGCAAATTTAGGTATGCTAAGGAAATCCAAGTGTGTTTCTTTCTTTTTTTTTTTGATTTCATTTTGAAAAAGAGGATCCTTAACAAATTTAGGTATGTTAAAGAAATCCAAATGTGTTTCTTTTGTTTTTGAATTGATTTTGAAAAAGAGGATCCTTAGCAAATTTAGGTATGCCAAGGAAATCCAAATGTTGTTTCTTTTATTTTTGTTTTTTTTTTCTTTCTTGATTTCATTTTGAAAAAGAGGATCCTTAAAAAATTTAGGTATGCTAACGAAATCCAAATGTTGTTTCTTTGTTTTTTTTTATTTCATTTTGAAAAAGTGGATCCTTAGCAAATTTAAGTATGCTAAGAAAATCCAAATGTTGCTTCTTTTGTTTTTTTGATTTCATTTTGAAAAGAGGATTCTTAGCAAATTTAGTTATGCTAAGGAAATCCAAATGTGTTTCTTTTGTTTTGATTTTATTTTGAAAAAGAAGATCCTTAGCAAATTTAGATATGCTAGGGAAATCCAAATGTTGTTTTTTTTTTTCATTTTGAAAAAGAGGATCCTTAGCAAATTTAGGTATGCTAAGGAAATCCAAGTGTGTTTCTTTTGTTTTTGATTTCATTTTGAAAAAGAGGATCCTTAGCAAATTTAGGTATGCTAAGAAAATCCAAATGTTGTTTCTTTCATTTTGTTTTGTTTTGTTTTGTTTTCATTTTGAAAAAAGAGGATCCTTAGCAAATTTAGGTATGCTAAGAAAATCCAAGTGTGTTTCTTTTTTTTGATTTCATTTTGAAAAAGAGGATCCTTAGAAAATTTAGGTATGCTAAGGAAATGCTATATGTTTCTTTTATTTTTTTTTTAATTTGATTTTGAAGAAGAGGATCCTTAGCAAATTTGGGTATGCTAAGGAAATCTAAATATGTTTCTTTTATTTTTGATTTGATTTTGGAAAAGAGGATCCTTAGAAAATTTGGGTATGCTAAGGAAATCCAATTATGTTTCTTTTATTTTTGATTTTTGATTTTGGATTTTGAATTTGATTTTTATTTTTGAAAAAGATTATGTTGATTTTATTTTTGAAAATGTGATTGTTCTTTTTTGTTTTGAAAAGGTGATTGTCATTTTGTTTTGTTTTTTTTAAATGTGATTGTTCATTTTATTTTGAAAATGTGATTGTTCATTTTGTTTTGAAAATGTGATTGTTCATTTTATTTTGAAAATGAAATATTCACTCAATAAATTGAATGAAGATGTTCATTTGTGCTTTTTGAAATTATGATTGTTGGATTTTATTTTTAAAAAGATGAGTGTTGGTTTTCTTTTTTTGGAAAATATGATTGTTCATTTTGTTTGAAAATGAAATCTTCATTCAATAAATTGATTGAAGATGTTTATTTGTGCTTTTGAAAATGTGATTTTGGATTTTATTTTTTAAAAAAGATGTAATTTTGATTTTTGTTTTGAAAATGAAATCTTCATTCAATAAATTGAAAGAAGATGTTCATGTGTGCTTTTGAAAAGCATGATTTTTTTTATTTTAATTTTGAAATGATCCAACATATAACAATCATGAAGATTGTTAGATGAGGGTGATTTATGAAAGTTTTTGTGCAAAGATTTTATTATGTGCATTTTAAAAAAGGGCTTTTGGAAAGTATGATGTTTTTTTGAAGGATCTATTTTTTTCTTTATTTTTGGAATGAACCTTTCTTTACCATAGAAATGGTAAGGAGAAAGTCTTTAACTATTTTCTTTTAATTAAATTTTTATTTTCACCCATCAAGGAACCCAACGGGGGTTTTAAGACCAACACGGGGTGAGGTCCTAAAACCTAAAGATGTTGGCTAGCTTAACTTAAGGATGAAATAAGTTAAGTGTTAATGGAAAAGAAAGATAGTCTTCGATTCATACAAAAGTATTAAACCCACGATTGATACTTGGAGACAACGATCATTTACCAAAGATGGAGAGATAAATCATCCACAACGGAGTTGCCTGAAAAATCTATGGTGAAAAATAATATATATATTTTTGCTTTCATTTATCCCTTTTGGAAAGGTTGAATAAAAACATATATATATATATATATATATATATATATATATATATATATATATATATATATATATATATATATATATATATATATATATATATGCCTTATTGGGATACCATATAGATCTGTAGATGTTCTTATTAGGGTGATCGGGTATGACATTGAGAAAATATGTACTATCTCGAAAGATAGAAGTCGCTGCCCTATAATGGACCTAATCACCTGAATAAGGACTCCTAAGGACTATAGGTCTTCAGAATGTACCAAAGATTCTTCCCCTATTTTACATGAAAAAGTAAAGCAAGATTTATTTTAAATCGGGTTAAGAAAGGCAAGCCCTCATAGTTACATAACAGGATTGCTTAGGAATACTCGATTAAGGTAATGATCATTGTCTCCAAAGATTAAGGTAGGACTATCAATCAATTGGTTTATTTTTAGAAATCAAGTGGATCATCAAGAGGAGGGAGTTCAAGAAGCCAAATGAAGATAAGTAGGAGATGCTTAGATACTAGAAGCCTAGTAAGCATCTCAAACTATCCTATGGGGCTTTATATTTTGAAATTGAATTGATTTATTTATTTGAGTTGAATTTTTATTAAAAATCTAGGGCTTACAATTCCATGATACAAGGTCATGAAAATGCCTAAGAGATGAGGATTTATGTTTATAGCCCACAAAGGGAAGTTGTAGCCTCGAACCTAAATCTAGGGAGTTTTTGTGAGGGCCAAAAGCATGACCTAAATCTAAGGCAAAAATGGGTATTAGGTTTACCTCCATAAGAGAGATAAACCACTGTTGGACTTACAACTGCTTGGGGGTGGCCGCCAACTAACCCCTCCTATGATTTTAAATCCATGTAAGCAAGTCATATGCTTTTGCAAGATAACTAAGCTATCATTTATTTAGAAAGAGACTAAGTCCTTAAACACACTCCTTAAGAGACTAGATCATGTAGGGCATGATTTAATGACTTAAATCTAATACAAATCTTATTACATTTTATTTTTATTTTGGATAATCAATTTGACATAGGCTTTAGGATTCATATGCCTAATGCATGAGAAATTAGATTATGGGCCAAAATCAGCAAGATAAGAAAGTGAGTTTCCACCATGGCTCTCAAAGGTCAAGCTAAGTTCTCTAGTAAAGGTGGAAGCCCTCCAATCAAGAGTGAAATAATATTCTTTTTATGTATGATGTGAGAAATAAAATACAACATCCAGTGAAGGGGTTGCTAATTCTTTTATCTTGATTTATAACCTAAGATTTAGATGAGGTTATGAATTATTTATTTTTAGTTTGAATTGAGTAGTTAGATAGAAAATTTATTTTTTTAAGAGCCTAATCGTCATCTAAGCCATATATCAAAGCAAGAAAGAAACTGGAAAAGATGTCATATTAATGGCGCAAAATAATAAGAGGTCATTTGTGGTTGGGCTCCATCGCACAAACCCAAAAATAAATTGGGTGGCCTAGCTCTACCCTTATACAACCCAGATTACAAATGAATTAATTACAAAAATGAATTCATGTTATGGGGCTCTTCATTCTTCATTCTTCATTCTTCTTTCTTCTTCTTCTTTTGGTTGGTTGGAATGTGGTTGCTCCAAAGAATTCACATGCTACATAAGTATTAGTCTTATAACCAATGTTCATCTTAATCCCCCATAATAATCATTCCAAAATTCTAATTACAAAATTACATGAAAATGGGAAAAGGAAATCTAACTAAAACCTGCAAAATAGAGATTAACCAAACAAATCATATAATCCCATACATGTATATATATAAATTGGACTTACACATGGGTAACCAAGTCCACCTAGCCTATTTTGGATTATGCTTAGGGGTATAAACACCTGCATAGGAAAAGCAATTATATATTTTTGTTACAGCGCCCCTTAAGCACAATCCCCTATAGAAGACTATGGTTAGACTAAGATCACCCTACCATTTACTACGAGCATGCACCCTAACATCCATACTAAAATATTACATTACAAAATAAAAGTAAACATCAAACCATGCACCACCCTAACCTAAAGTTAGAAGTGGTAACTTAGCCTAATGTTTATGCTATTTAAGGTTTGTGTGGTATGCTTAGCTAAGCTTTAAGGTTGAAGTTTTCTAAGTATGAAAATGTTCAAATTAGAGGGTGATTTCATTTAAGTGATTTAGTTGATTTGGTTGATTTTATTTTGTAATTTGATTAAGTTTGAATGAACCTATAACTAATTACTAAAAGTTGTAAAGAGAGGAAAAGAGAAGAAAACTTCTCTTTCCTCCCTACCTTAAGCAATCTCTAAGGTAGATTCATATTAATTTTTGTTTAGTGAATATTTTATTATGTGTTTTAATTAATCCTAAGTTTAGATTTCCCTAAACAAACCTATTCAAAAAGAAAGGCATTTTAGGATTAAGTAGAGTGAATTACTATCACAAAATATACATCACTTCATTTCTTTTCCGACATGTGTAACATGCATATGGATGAATCCTAAGAATATCTATACATGCAAATGGAAGTGTTTAGCACACCTTAATGATGAATGCTAAGAGAGTTTCTTTAAGAAATCTAGATTTTTTATGATGCATGATTTTGTTAAGTTGAAAAGGGGGATTCTTTTATCCATTTTTCATATGCACATTTGCAAGTATAAAAGACATAAGTGAGTATATCACCATTGTTAGCACCCAGAGTGTAAGGTATAAGACCTACTTAGAGCTACAAAAAGCCTCTCAACCCTAGGGTTTTCCAGACTAATATACCACTTTTCTTAAATACATGTGCATGTATAAAAAGAAAATACTTGGAAAAAGAATCATGCAAGAAGTTTGTGTTTGTTTGTTTGATTTGTTTATATAATTTACATATACAAGTGTGAATATCCTTCTTAAGTGATAACATAGGAATGAATAGGAATGGATTTAAGCAAGTGTTGTGTTCTTTTCAAATGAACTATACACTTTGCAAAATCCTATTCAAAACTATGCTAAAAGAGAAGAGAAGGAAAGTCACACAATGCATACCTTATATTATATTCACATGAAAACCTATAAATAATTATAAGTAGCATAATTTTTTATTGTGATGTTTGATTTATAAGTTTTAAAAATAATTTTGGATTTAATAGTGATAATAGTCATTCATATTCTTACTTTAGCCAAAACATGCAATTTGACATAAAGGAAACATTTCATTTTTAATTTGATTTTTAAAAGACATGAATGCATGATTTTCATATGAAATACACATTTAGCATGCTAGGAAAGAAATAAAGTGATGAAAGCATATAAATTCATTCACCCTAATTAATTCCTAAAGACAATCTTATGAAATAAGATTATTTAAAGTGAATCATAAATTGGTTTAAGAAAAGTTTGATTTTGTTTTGTGTTTGAATTGATTTTAAGAAATGTGAAAAGTTTTGCTAGTCTTAACCCATCTCCCACATGTGTATGTTGTTTTAGTTTAATTTTAGAACCATCAGATTGATTTTTTTTATTTTATTTAGGTTAAGGTGTACATTAAGTCCATTAATTACCCCTTACCTACACCACTTTAACATAATTAACCAAATAATCATGAGCCAAAGTATGACATAAAACTATAAGGAATTTTAATCAGTAATGCACCTAAGAAAGAAAGGATCCTAATGCATTTGGCTCACAATTAATGATTAATTAAGCTAAAGGGTTTAATTTAAGTTCTTTCATAAACCTTCCCACACATATGGGTTAAATATGATTTCCTTAAGCTACTTAAGTTATTGAACACCTAAGTATATACCTAAGAAGAAATTAATTAAGTTTAGATTGATTTGATTTAAAAATTTTGATTAATTAAGCCATTTAATTGAGTGATTAAACTATTAAATTAATTTGCACCTTAATTAGATTTTAATCCAAATGAAATAAACTTAGGGGAAAAGATTTGGGAGAGGACTAATAATCTCATTCCCTAAGTCCATTTGCTATTCTAAAGTAATTATTTAATTAATTAATCATTATTTAATAGGTTAATTAATTACTTAATTGATTAAGGGCGTGATTAGGAGTGGATCGAGCAATTACCCTAATTAAACCATTAATAAATTTCAAGAAAATCATGGGAGGCAGAGGTCATCCCATTAGTCAACCCTAGGAAGATTGGAATTAATTAGTGGAATAATTAGGGAGTAATTAATATAATTACATTCCTAATAAAACCCTAAGTTCATAAAATTCACTATTCAAAATCCATCACACTTAATTTTGAATTATTCCCCTTTGAAATATCTTCACAATGCATTTTATTTTATATTTTTTTCTACATTTAGTTATGTTATTTTGAAGTTTCTATGTTTATTAGAGAATTAAATCCCTAATTATATGACTAATCTCATCGGCGCCACGTGGACTGCTGACGCAGCGTGCACTTTCCACTTGGCGATGGGATTTGTCACTTAAGTTATCACATTGGTTGCACAGTTAGTCGACGGTGCTTCGCGCTTTCTCTCTGGATCATTCGATCAAAGATCAGACGGTTGAGATCGAGCCCACAATTTCTAAAGGACCGTCCATCCAAAATACGCGGGATGGATGGTCCATGATCCGTCACTAAGCTTGCCTGCAGGAGAAGGCAACCGTCCACTCCTTAGGGCTTGATCCGAGCTCAATTGAGCTCGGATTGAGCTCAAATTTTACCCACACCATCAACATACAAGGGGATGAAGATCTAATGGCCAATTTTACTTGAGATGAAACTTCCCTTCAAAAAGGACCAAAGAATATTCAAACTATGCTCGATTTTAAATAGTACCGGAGGCTATCACCGGTGCTCCCAACCATCGAGGTAGCTTTGTCTAGTGGAGACAAAGCCCTATTGAAGGTTTGAGGGCTTGAGGTTGAGTGGATCCTTCAATTGGTCAAAGTCCCCTTCAAATGCTCATGTCCTTGTTCAAACTCCCCTCTCTGCCATGAGAACTTGGATGAAGACTTGGGCAAGCTCGATTGGGTTCCCTCAAGGTGCTTGAAGAAGGAATTGAGCTGAATTTGAGTATTGGATGAGTTGGAAAATCTTGCTATCTCCCCTATTTTTGGCTTAGGAAAAACAAAAAATGGAGAAATCGAGTTGGCTTACGATACCTTGGAGAGACTTGGGAATGCTTCCTTTGGCTTCCTTAGCTTCAATCAAATGCAAGAGAATGAAAATGAAATAAAATTAGGGGGAGTATATCTCCCCCTAGGAGGATCGGACGGTCATGCTTCCCTTTGCCATTTTGATCAAATTCAACTCATGGAGTGGGTTGGTTAGGCCATTTAGGGTGGCATGTGATTCGATTTTGGCAGAGGGAGGTAGTGGATAAGTTGCCATGTGCTTAATTGTGTGGAGGAGTGATCTCATGTGCTCAATTTCTAAGTGGGTGGTCAGTTTGGATTGGGTTGGGTTTGGCTAATCCAAACCCATTGGGTCATGTGCACCACGATCATTAGTGTCCACTTGGTCCACTAAGAGGGTGCCAAGTGGCCATGGAGAGGATATGACCAAATTCCAAGTAAAATTGGTCATAAGTTACCCCTTGACCTAGGGATAAAATAGTCATTTGGCTTTGATTCTAGTTTGGGTATGTTTGATATGCTTGAAAAATGGGTTGGGCCAAGTTTCAAAGAATTTGGAATTGATTTGATGTGATTTGGCTCATGTTGACCCATTTGGGTCAAGTTGACCAACTGGTCAAATTGTGCCAAACCAAGGGTTGGGTCAAGTTCATATGACCATTTGAAATATTTTGTAATCATTGGTTTCAATCAATTTAGCTTATGGTAGATTTTGGCTAGTTTAGGTATCATTTTGGCTAAGTGTTGACTTGGTCAACCTTAGGTTTGACTTGGTTTGATCCAAATTGACTGATTGATCATCTCATGATGATTGTTACTCACAATATGAGGCTTAGGTGGGCTTTGTTCAATCCAATTTATGTAGGATTATAATTTGGCTCATAAGGGGTACTTTAGGTCACTTTGGGTCAAGTGAGCCTAAGTGGGTCAATTGACTTGATCAAGGCTTGAATCAAGTTTGATTGAACTCACATATGGACTTATGATTGAAATATAAATCCATTTGAAAGTGGTTTGGAGTCAAATGGGTTTTGATTCATTTGACAATTTCAAGTTCAAAGGGTGGACATGAGTTTGATTTAGGTTTGAGTTTTGAATATAGTTTTGGTTTGATGATTGAAATTTCTATTTATATTTGGATTCATGATTGAATGATTGATTGAATCATGAAGAAAAATTAATGATTTGGCTTGATTTGAATTTGAATTGGCTAAGTTCAAGAATTTAACTTGAAAGGCTTAGGTCAAATTTTGGTTGAATTTGGATTTGAGTTTTGAATTTAGTTTTGGTTTTATGATTGAAGTATATATTTATATTTGGTTTCATGATTGAAGGATTGATTGAATCATAAAGAAAAATCAAGGGTTTGTGTTGATTTGAATTTGATTTGGCTAAGTTCAAGAATTTGACTTGAAAGGCTTAGGTTGAATTTTGGTTGAATTTGGATTTGATTTTTGAATTGATTTTTGGATTCATGATTGAAGTTTGTGTTTATATTTGGAATCATGATTAAAGGATTGATTTAATCATAAAAAAATTAAGGGTTTTGCTTGATTTGAATTTGATTTGGCTAAGTTCAAGAATTTGACTTGAAAGGCTTAGATTGAATTTTGGTTGAATTTAAATTTGAGTTTTGAATTTAGTTTTGGTTTTATGATTAAAGTTTATGTTTATATTTGGTTTCATGATTGAAGGTTTGATTTAATCATGAAGAAAAATCAAGGGTTTGGCTTGATTTGAATTTGATTTGGCTAAGTTCAAGAATTTGACTTGAAAGCCTTAAGTTGAATTTTGGTTGAATTTGGATTTGAGTTTTCAATTTAGTTTTGGGTTGTTGATTGAAGTTTATGTTTATATTTAGTTTCATGATTGAAGAATTGATTGAATCATGAAGAAAAATCAAGGGTTTGTCTTGATTTGAATTTTATTTGGCTAAGTTCAAGAGTTTGACTTGAAAGGCTTAGGTTAAATTTTGGTTGAATTTGGATTTGATTTTTGAATTGGTTTTGAGATATTTTATATTTCATTTATATTTGTGAATATAAATAAAGAATATAAATGGGTTATGAAAACTTCTTGAATTTGAATTGATTTGGGTTTGATTTAGGCTAAGCCCATAAGATAGAATCAAAGTGACTTAGGAAAGATTTTTGGAATTTGGAATTCAATCATGGGTTTCAATCATTTGGAATTGATTCATGATTTGAGAAAATCCATCAAGTTGGAATTGATTTGAGTTTGAAGTTGATTTGATTTAGAGTTTGATTTGAATTTTGAAATTTGACTTGAAGGAAGGAAGTGAGGATTTGGTTCAAGCTATAGGGTAGGCAAAGTTTTCTAACACCCCTGAGGCATGAACTATCCCTATGGCTAACTCTTCTAAGTCTCTAGAGTTAGGTTAATTATTCACCTAATCACTAGAAGTGTCTTAAGACTAAGGAAACTCTTAGTGTCTAAGAGGAGTACAATGTCTAAGATGGAGGGGTTGAGAGCTCATCCTAAAAATGAGGTGGTTTACTTGATCATCACTCTACTAACGGTTGTGAGGGCTACCCCCTCACAAGTGATTCTAGCCCCTTCGAATCCCCTGCCAAAATGAATCACGTGAGCAAAGTCAGTCTGTTGGAGCCTAGCCTGATCCAAGGCCAAATACATCCCAAAAGAAAAAGTAAACATGTATTTTTGGGCATCCATTTAAATTGAATTGAACTAAACTTGAGAAACTGACTGAAGCTGGGTTGAACTTCTATAATTTTGGAAAATAAATGCCGAATCAGATTTCTTCTTTAATTTGTTTTTAGAATTTGAACCCACACTCAACAATTTGAATATGTTAAGTGGGGCTCTTGGATTTTGAGAGAGAGATTTTGAATTGAATGAAAAAAATATTTTTGAGTTTAGAATCCATTTTCAACAAAGTTGTGTATGATGAAAGTGGGTTCAAAATTATTTTGAAGCAATTTTTTATGCTTCCATTAGTTCATATTTGAATTTGATTTTTGTGTTTGAGGACCTTTCATTTAAAATTTTTGGGTATGTTAAAGTAAAGGTTCAATTGATTTTGAGTTTGATTTTGATTTTGAAATTTACTCACTTAGCAAATTTGGGTATGCTAGGTGAGAAAATAATTTTCTTCTTCCTTTGTTTGTTTGCTTATGATGTGAATCATGTGTGAATTTGAAAGTGGAATATTTACTTAGCAAATTTGGGTATGCTAAATAAAGTCCAAGTGTTTTTTTTTTATTGAAAAGAGGATCCTTACTTAGTAAATTTGGGTATGCTAATTAAAGGACCCAAATGTATTTTGTTTTAATTTTTGATTTGAAAAAGAGGATCTTTACTTAGCAAATTTGGGTATGCTAAATAAAGTTCCAAATGTGTTTTATTTTTTATTTTGATTTTTGAAAAGAGGATCTTTTACTTTGCAAATTTGGGTATTGTAAATGAAGAATCCAATGTGTTTGATTTCCTTTTGAAGTTTTGAAAAGAGGATCTACATTTAGTAAGTTTGAGTATGCTAAACAAAAGATCCAAATTTATTTTGAAAAATGAAACTCTTGGAAAATTTAGGTATGTCAAATAGAGTCAATTATGTTTTATTTTTCAAATATAAAATTATGTGTGTGATTTATTGCTTTTTGAAAAGATGGAAATTCCAACTTAACACATATGGAATGTGTTGAGTGGAGTTTCAAATGGTGTGATTTTGTTTGAAGATAAAGCCTTCATCCAATAAGTTTGGACATATGGAATGAAGAGGCTTATCTTCAAACTTGAAATTCTTGAAAAGGGAAGAAACTCCAACTTCAATATATGTAAGATGTATTGAAATGGAGTTTCCATTTTTTGATGTAATTTTATTTGGAAATGAAATCTTCATTCAATAAATTTGGGTATATTGAATAAGGATGCTTTTGAAAAAGGTGATTTTTTATTTTGTTTTTGGAAATGAAATCTTCAATCAATAAATTTGGATATATTGAATGAGAATGTTCATGAGTGCTCTTTGAAAAGATGATTGTTGATTTTGATTGAAACTGAAAACCTTCATTCAATAAATTTGGGTATATTGAATGAGGGTATTCATTTGTGCTTTTTGAAAATATGATTGTTGATTTTGTGTGGAAATGAAAACCTTCATTCAATAAATTTGGGTATATTGAATGAAGATGTTTATAAGTACTTTTTGAAAAAGATGATCTCCTGATTTTAATATTTTGAAAAGATCCTACCTATAACAATCATGAAGATTGTTAGATGAGGTTGAGATAATTAATTATTCGCATTTTGGAAAAGTGCTTTTTGGAAAGATGATGTTTTTTTATAAAGGATTTATTTTTCTTTATTCTTGGAATTAACCTTCCCTTATCATATAAAGGATAAGGAAGAAGTATTTAGTTATTTATTTTTATTAAATTTTTTATTTTCACCTATTGGGGGAACCCAATAGGGGTTTTAAGACCTACATACAGTGAGGTCCTAAAATCGAAAAGATGTTGGCTAGCTTAGCTTAAGAATGAAATAAACTAAGTGAAGAAGCATATTCTCAGACTCATTCGAAATACAAATCCACTATCGATACTTGAAGACAATGATCATTTACCAAAGATGGAGAGAGGAACCTTCCCGAGAGAAATCGCCAGAAAAATCTATGGTAAAATTTTTTTATATACTTCCATCTTCAATCTATGTGAATAAAATGAAGATAGAAATATACTTTTTATTTGCAGATCCGTAGATGTTTTTATTAGGGTGATCGAGTACGATATTGAGGAATAGTATACTACCTCAAAAGATAGAAGTCACCATCCTACAATGGACCTAATCACCTGATAAGGACTCTTAAGGATAATGGGAAGTACCATTCTTCCCCTACTTTACATGAAAAGTAAAGTCGGGTTTATTTTAAACTAGGTTTGGTAGTTCCTTATGGAGGCAAGCCCATAGTTAATACATCTTAAGGAATAAGATTCCTTAAGATTTGATTAAGGTAAATGAACATTGTCTCCAAAGATTTCAAAGATAGGACTATCAATTAATTGGTTATTTTGAAAGATCAAGTGGGATTGATCAAGAGGAGGGAGTTATTATGAAACCAAGAGGAGATGAGTAGGATGCTCATGATACTAGAAAGCCTAGTAAGCATCCCAAACTATCCTATGGTTGGGCTTTACATTTTTGAAGTTGAGGAGAATTGTTTGTTTGACTTGAATTTTTATTAGAAATTTATGGCTTACAATTTCACAACACATGATCATGGAAATGCATAAGAGGTGAGGATTTATGCTTGTAGCCTGTAAAGGGGAGAAGCAACCTTGGATCTTAAATCTAGGGAGCTTTGGTGAGTGCCAAAGCATGACCTAAATCTAAGAAAAAAATGGGTATATGGTTTACCACCACAAGAGAGGATAAATCACCCGATTGTTTGGACTTACGACCGCCTAGGGGTGGCCGCCAACTAACTCCTCCTATGATTTTAAATACATGTAGCCAAGTCATATGCTTTTGCAAGATAGTTAGGTTGTTATTTACTTAGAAAAGAGGCTCAGTCCTTAAACTCACTTCCTAAGAGACTAGATCATGTAGGTCATGAACTCATGACTGTCTAATGCAATTTTTGTTAAGTTTATTTACATTTTTGGACAATTAATTTGACACAGGCTATGGGATTCATATGCCTCATGCATGAGAAATTGGTCATGGACCAAAATCAGCAACAAGGAGGTGTGTTTTGACCATGGCTCTCAAAGGTCAAGCCTTGTTCTCTGGCAAAGGTAGAAGCCCTCCATAAGCATGAGTGAAGCAAGATGATTTTATATGCATGATGTGAAACATACAACATCCAGCTAAGGGGTTGTTAAATCTTTTATCTTGATTTTTATGTCCTAGGCTTTTGGTGAGGTTATGAGTTGTTTAATTTTAATTTTGAATTGATTAATTGGATAGAAAATTTATTTTTTTCTAAGAGCCTAATCACATCCAGGCCATTCAACAAAGCAAGGAAGAAACTAGGAAAAATATGTCATCTTAATACAAAAGCTAAATAAATTATCAAACAATTTTTATAAAGCTAGCGTAAAAGAATAAGAGGACTTTGTGGTCAGGCTCCACCTCACAGAAAGAAATATGGGTAGTTGAGCTCTACCCACTGGATTACAAATAAAAAATTATAATTTAGAAAGAATTCATGTTATGAGGGTCTTCACTCTTCATTCTTCATTATTGTTTTTCTTCTTTCCTTCCTTCCTTTTGGCTTAGTTGGGATGTAATTTCTCCAAGGATTCACATGGAACATAAGACATAGTCTTATGACCAATATTCACCCTAATTTCGCCATAACATTCATTCCAAATTCTAATTGCAAAAATTACATGAAAATGGGAAAAGTAAATCTAACTAAAACCTACAAAATAGAGATTAGCTAAACATACCACACAACCTAGATATGTATATGAATAATTTGGACTTTGCACCCCGCATATGGGTAACTAAGTCCACCTAGCCTATTTTGAATTATGCTCATAGGTATAAGAAACCTACACAGCAAAACCACTTACATATTTTTTATCACAACACCCTTAAGCACAACCCCTATGCAAAATGATTAGACTAAGATCTTCCTACCATTTAGTCTATGCACATACTAACATCCAGTCTAAAATAATACATCACAAAACTAAAAGTACATCAAACCATGCACCTCCCTAACATAAAGCTAGAAGTGGTGACTTAATCTAATGTGTATGATTTAAAGCTTGTGTGGTATGTCCTGACTAAGCTTTAGAGTTGTAATTTGCTAAGTGCAAAGGATTCAATTTATAGAAGGGTGGTTTTTCTTCAAGTGACTTAATCAGTTTGAATATTTTACTTGATGTTTTCTTTTATTTCATAAGGCCTACACTTAATAACTAAGTGTAATAAAGACAAGAAAGAGAGGGAATCTCTCTTCCATCCCTACCTTAAGTCATCTCCAAAGCAAGTTAATTAGTGAATTATTTTTCGTGACCGATTTATTATATATTTTAATTAATCTTAAGTTTAGGCTTAGTTTAAATAAACTAATTAAATAAGAGAGACATCTCAAGATTAATTGAGATGAAATACTATCACATACACATATTCATTTACTTCTTTTCCCTCATGCATATCAAGCACATGGATAAATCCTAAGCATATCTATACATGCAATTTAGATTTCTAACATATTTGAATGATGAATGCATGGGAGTATAGTTATGGTTTAAATATTCCATTTTGATTGAATCATGAATGAATGACTTTTGTAGAAAAGGGGATTTTCATCCATTAATTACATGTACACTTAAATGTATAAAAGCTTTAAGTGAGTATGACACCATTGTTCTACACCAGGGGTGTAAGGCACAAGTCCTACTTAGGGCTAATTAAAGCCTCACAGTCTCTGGATGTCCAGACTAATATACCACTTTGCTTAGATACATATGAGTGTAGAAACATAAGGATGGAAAATCCATGCAAAAATTATATTTTTGATTTATTTCATTCATGCTTTCTATTCATCAATCATATCACACATACACCTATATAAGAGTTATAAGTGAGTATGGCACCATTGTTCTACACCAGGGGCGTAAGGCATGAATTCTACTTGGGGCTAATTAAAGCCTCGTAGCCTTAGGATGTCCAAACTAATATACCACTTTTATCAAATATAAATGAATGTTTGAAAAGAAACTATAAGAATAGGAAATAATGCAAAAATCCATATTGGTTTGATAACATGATTTATATATATGATGTGAAATTCTTCTTAACTCCTAACATAAAGATATATAGGGATAGATTTAGACAAATATTATTTTTTTTTAAAAGAGCTATACATTTATGAATCCCATATGAATGGCTTTTCATCTTCTTTGACATAATATTCGATTCCATCCTTTCAGAACTTGATGCACTATGGAAGGAAGATGGAATCATCTTATTTTGGTGTATCTAAGGCCTACCAAGCAAAGAAGTGAACGAAGTATTCAAATCAATTATACAGAACTTAGCTTCAGTCTTCCATTCACCTATCTCACTCTTCCATTCACCTATCTCCAAAGGTAACATTATGGAACCCAAAGCCCTTCTCCTTGTTTATTGAATCCTCTCAACATCATCTGATCTCCTTAGAGTGTAGAGGTGACAATCTTAAAATAGGCAAGGGTCTTTAGACTCATAATATTCACTGATGCACCTAGATCAACCAAAACTCTAGAAAGTTTAAATCTTCCCACATCCATTGTCATGTAGAGGGGACGATTATGCTCCATATCCCCCAAAACAAGGTCTTCATCTATGAATGTGATTCCCTGGGCTTCTCTTGAATAATGTGCCTCCTCTCCATTAGCAATCTATTGAGCTAAGCATATCTCTTGGTCAAGAAGAGCCTTGATTAATGATTCTCTCATCTCTTTAAAAGAAGGGCATCATATATGCTTAACTTAGATGGCAACTTTCTTAGGTGAGTAAGGACAATGTAATCCACTTTGGGTTGATCCTCCACAAGCATATCCATGGGTGGAGCATCTTTTGGAGGGGCTTCTCGAACATCTGAACCAATGACTTGTTTCTCCTTATCTTGAGGTACTGCCCTAGGAGGTAGAACCTTGCCACTATGGAGGTTGACTTCGATGATCTCTTGTGGCAATTTAGTGGAAGATTCTACCTGCTCATTAGGATCACCTACAGCTTCTCCTATAGGACCCTTAGAATTGGATGATTCCAAGTCCATCTCAAGGGGTGAACCCATATTATTCAGAGAAGGAAAGTCCATCTCTGAATCAGAAAGAGGAAGATCAAAGTTGTTATAATTAATAGTTAGACTTGAAGAGTTTTCTATGAGAGTAAAATTAGACAACCCATCAGAAGTGACATAGATGTAATTCAAACTAGCTTTATTCCTTGATTTCTTAGATTTAGAAGGAGGTATATAGTAGAAATCTAGTAAAGTAAGTGGGGTGAGGGATTTGATGCCCTCATCTACTGATATAAGATGTCTACTAGAAGAAGCTAGAAGCGCTCTGTAGTAGCTACAACATGGGATGGAGGTTGGATTCGGTTGGTGGTTGCACTATTTGGCTATCTCGGGCTGGTGTGGGCTGCTGCTGCTGCTGTTGAGCTCCCACCTTCCCTAAGTTGTCTGTAGCAACTTGCAAACCTTCCTTGATGTTGGAGGTTTGAGCTGCCTCAGGCACCTACAAGAAAAGTTTCTTGATTTTGGATACAATCTTTTTAGAGGTTCACGATAAGGAGATATCCCAACCTTCTTTGGTTTTGAGAGGATCGCATGTAGCCCCAAGGATTACCCTACTAGAACTAGATGATTGTTCCACAAGGTATTCCTTTGGGATAACTATGGCTCCTACCTTGTAGATATGGTCAAGTCAATCCTTGAATGTAAAGCAATCCTCCAAACTATGGCCTAGCATGGGATGGTAGGGGCAAAAGTTAGGATCATTGCTCTTACCCGCTTCCTTCAGCTTCCTAGGCTCAGATAGTTGAAAGTCAAGTTTCTTTAAGAGATTCTTACAGATTTTTCTAACTATCTCCCTCTTAAATAAATATGGTTTGTTTAATTTATCCAAAAGAGTAGGTGGGTGGTAACTACCTGAGGATGGATATGTGTTCTACTGCTGAGAGTATGGCTGAGGAGGAGGTAGTGAAGGTTGTGGAGGCTATGGTGATAGGATGGCCTAAGTGGTGGTAGAGGAGGTGGAAGCGATAGCTATGGAGCATGAGGTCTCTCATATTGATCTCTGGCTGGTTGCTTCCCCTTGTCAAATGCTGCTACTACCCCTAGCTTCTTCTCATAAGCCTTCTGCAGCTTTGGCTTTAATGATTGATCTTGAAAAGACAACTATTTGGCCTTTCCTTGTAGACTAGCTACCTTGTTGATTAGTTTCTCAAATGTCTTGATGGTAAAACCTTTGAGCTTGAAGACGGCCGGGCCATGAATATTCTTTAGTAGAATTTCAATGGCAGGTTGTTCAGACAGTTGCAGTTCACATTTCATACTCAAATTGCACCATCTAAGAATATAGTCAATAAGGGACTCACCGGGTGTTGTTGTGCTACAACGAGATTGCTCACAGTCACCCTTTGCTCAGCTTCAGCAAACCTCATAATGAAGAGTTGCTCCAACTCAGCAAAATTCTTCACTAAATTATTGGGGAGTTCAGCGTACCAAACAAATGTTATGCCCACTAAACTGCTAACAAAAAAGATAGAATAATAGTGCATCGCTACCACCAGTATTGCAACAGCTGGACCTGAAATGCACTATGTACTAGCGAGGGTTCCCACTGCCATCAAAACTCTTGAAAGAAGGAGGCATAAAACCCTTAGGATATTGGATAGCATCAAATTCCTTCGGGTAGGGTCTACCCTTTGAAAATGATGACCCGCCTCGAGCTTGCACCAATGCTTCTTTCACTTATTACTCAACCATGAGTTTAATATCCTTTTCTTGTATGGAGGTACTATGCACTACCTTCTTATACAAGCTAGTGCTACCATGTTCTATTAGAGGCAAAGTCTTGGCTTGATCCAAGACATGTAACAACTCAGGCTGACCGATCTCTATAATGGTAGGATGTGCTACTAGGGCTTGATTCTAAAGTGCTAAGACTACTTCCAATAGATCTTCAAGCCTTTTTCCCATCTTGTCAATTTGTTCATCCTTCTGCTTAAGTTGTTGAAGGAGGTGTTGGGTCGAGTAGGCTATATCATCATGCTCGGCCGCAACACCATCCAAGCTCTACTGATCCCTAAGGAGAGAACCCTCAGTGTCAACCATATGAACCTTTGTTGAGTCCTCTAACATATCATCTTCATTGGAATCAAAGCTAACCTTTTCTTCCTCTAGGTCAGACCAGGCATACCATAGGATTTCCTCTTTCTCCATAAGATAATGTGCTACAATATCATCTAGGGAGCGGTCCAATTGGGCAGGGACAAATGATCACAGCTGATCGATGGCGAGATCATTATCATGAATAGAAATGCATCTAACCTCCCCTGCTACTAGAGAGCTAATCTTATGAGGACTATGCTCATTGGAGGATACACACTCCTGACTATCACTAGATCTGAGTGGAGTGGTACTCCTGGGAGGATCTATGGTCATCGGGATAATGGTACTGTCTCATTGTCCCTATGTTGTTGCTACCTCCATGATCGATTATGGTGGTGGTTGTGATGGCACGACTACTATGCTCCGAGGTCACCATTCCTTCTTCACCATATCTAGGGTAGGAGGAGGCTTCGGCCTCACCTATAGATGAAATGGGATCTCTTGGCCATAGTTGGATCACCAGTGGGGCTTTTCCCTGCTACCTTTTGGAACAATAATAGAAGATGGGACCTATATTAGAGATGGTGGACTTGGAGTGGAGCAGTGTGGTGGAGGCACCACTGACCTCTCTATGTAGGAGCTCTCCTATGGTGGGTAGTACCCGTCAGTAGAATGCTATCAGTATGACTGACATGGGTAGCACGCTAATCAAGAAAATTGATGAGGACTAAGGCTGTATATATACCTCCACCTCTCTGGCTATCTATCTTACGGGCCTCCCACCCCTCTCCTTTGTGCTCCCCCCTACTGGGGATGACAACGAAATCAAAAGCCACGGACTTTGATCATGTAAGTCCACTTGGTGTAGACCCGATCTAAGGCTAGCATACAACCTTTCTATCTCTAATAGAGCCTATGCTATGCTATCTGTGGAGGTGAAATTGAGATCCTCCTAATATCTTCCTCTCTATGAGATAGAGATGGGATGGAATTTATTTTCTATGATCGAGGAAACCATCCTAGTAACTCTCCTCTACTTAGAGGCCTCCGGCTCACAGCTACATCATGGTGCCGCTTGATCTTACAACATCGATTATGGCCGATCGCTAGAGGAGGACAGAGAAGTAGACCCTATTATTGTAGGGGAGACTATACGAAGAGCCTTCCCCTTAAATAGCAGTGGTTGCTAGCCCATACTGGGGTAGTAAGGGGAACCACTGAGCGCCTGGCACTAGAACTACAACTTCTATGTGAACTGCCATAGCATTCCTCTTCAATGAGGGAATCTCTAAGTTAGAAGGCATCTCAATAGGGATGACTGATTTCTACCTAGTCACCACACTCCTACTAATGGTTGTGAGGGCTGCCCCCTCACAAGTGATTCTAGCCCCTTCGAATCCTCTGTCGAAATGGATCAGGTGAGCAAAGTCAGTATGTGGGAGGCTGACCTGATCCAAGGCCAAATTCATCCCAAAAAAAAGTAAACATGTATTTCTAGGCATCCATTTGAATTGAACTTAATCAAACTTAAGAAACAAACTGAAGTTGGGTTGAACTTCTACAATTTTGGAAAATAAACTAGAATTAGATTTCTACTTTAATTTGTTTTTAGAATTTCAACCCACACTCAACAATTTGAATATGTTAAGTGGGGTTCTTTGATATTGAGAGAGAGATTTTGAATTAATTAGAAAGGAGATTGTTGAGTTTAGAATCTATTTTCAATGAAGTTGTGTATGTTGAAATAGGTTCAAAACTATTTTGAAGAAATTATTTATGCTTCCATTAGTTCATATTTGAATTTGATTTTTGTGTTTGAGGACCCTTCATTTAACAAATTTGTGTATGTTAAAGTAAAGGGTCAATGTGTTTGATTTGATGATTTTGAAATTTACTCACTTAGTAAATTTGGGTATGCTAGGTGAGGAGTTTGAAAACAATTTTATTCTTCTTTTGTTTGTTTACGTATGATGTGAATCATGCATGAATTTGAAAGTCAAATATTTACTTAGCAAATTTGGGTGTGCTAACTAAAGTCCTAGTGTTTTTATTTTATTGAAAAGAAGATCCTTATTTGGGTATGCTAAATAAAGGACCCAAATGTGTTTTGTTTTGCTTTTTAATTTGAAAAAAAGGATTTTTACTTAGCAAATTTAGGTATGCTAAATAAGGAACCATTTGATTTTTTATAAAGGATTTATTTTTCTTTATTCTTGGACTGAACCTTCCCTTATCATAGAAATGGTAAGAAGGAAGTCTTTAGTTATTTCTTTTTATTAAATTTTTTATTTTCACCTATTGGGGGAACCCAATAGTGATTTTAAGACCTACATGGAGTGAGGTCCTAAAACCTAAAGGATGTTAGCTTAGCTTGAATGAAATAAACTAAGTGCCAGAGAAAGAAGGGTAGTCTCAAACTTCATTATGAAATACAAATCCACTATCGATACTTGGAGATAACGATCATTTACCAAAGATGGAGAGAGGAACCTTCCCCAATGGAGTCGCCAGAAAAATCTATGGTGAAAACTTATTATATACTTCCATCTTCAATCTATGTGGATAAAATGAAGATAGAAATATACTTTTCATTTAGACATGACGTAGATCCACAGATATTCTTATTAGGGTGATCGGGTATGACATTGAGGAATAGTGTACTATCTCAAAAGATAGAAGTCACCATCCTACAATGGACATAATCACCTAATAAGGACTCCTAAAAATAATGGGTCTTCGCATGTACTAGAGATTCTTCCCCTACTTTACATGGAAAAGTAAAGTAGGGTTTAATTAAAAGTTCCTATGAGGCAGAAAGTCCCTATAATTAATTACATCTTAAGGAATGAGATTCCTTAAGAATACTCTTGATTAAGGTAAATGAAGATTGTCTCCAAAGATTTCAAAGATAGGACTATCAATCAATTAGTTATTTTTGAAAGATCAAGTGGGATTGATCAAGAGGAGGGAGTTATTATCAAAACCAAGAGGAGATGAGTAGGGGATTCTCATGATACTAAGAAGCCTAGTAAGCATCCTAAACTATCCTATGGTTGGGCTTTACATTTTTGAAGTTGAGGAGAATTGTTTGTTTGAGTTAAATTTTTATTAGAAATTTAGGGCTTACAATTTCACAACAAAAGATCATGGAAATGCCTAAGAGCTGAGAATGTATGCTTGTAGCAAGAGAAGCAACCTTGAATCCTAAATCTATGAAGCTTTGGTGAGGGCCAAAGCGTGACCTAAATATAATGCAAAAATGGGTATATGGTTTACCTCCACAAGAGAGGATAAACCACCCACTGTTTGGACTTACAACCGCCTGGGGGTGGCCACCAACTAACTCCTTCTATAATTTTAAATACATGTAGGCAAGTCATATGCTTTTGTAAGATAGCTAGGTTGTTATTTACTTAGAAAAGAGGCTAAGTCCTTAAACTCACTCCCTAGAGACTAGATCATGTAGGCCATGAACTCACGACTTAGTCTAATGCAAATTTTGTTAAGTTTATTTTCATTTTTGGATAATTAATTTGACGCGGGCTATGGGATTCATATGCTTAATGCATGAGAAATTGGTTATGGGCCAAAATATCCAAGAAGGAGGTGTTTTCCACCATAGCTCTCAAAGGTCAAGCCATGTTATCTGGAAAAGTTGGATGCCCTCCATAAGCAAGATTGAAGCAAGATGATTTTATATGCATGATGCGAAACATACAACATCCAGCTAAGGGATTGCTAAATCTTTTATCTTGATTTTTATGTCCTAGGCTTTTGGTGAGGTTATGAGTTATTTAATTTTAATTTTTAATTGATTAATTTGATAGAAAATTTATTTTTCCTAAAAGCCTAATCACATCCAAGCCATTCAGCAAAGCAAGGAAGAAACTTGTAAAAACATGTCATCTTAATGCACAAGCTAAACAAGCTATCAAATAATTTTATAAAACTAGTGCAAAAAAATAATAGGCTTTTGTGGTCGCTCCACACAAACAAAAAGAAATATGGATAGTCGAGCTCTACCCTTATATAACCCATATTACAAATGAATAATTATAATTTAGAAAGAATTCATGTTATGGGGTCTTCACTCTTCATTCTTCATTCTTCTTTTCTTCATTGTTGTTTTCTTCTTTCCTTCCTTCCTTTTGGCTTGGTTGGGATAGTTTCTCCAAGGCTTCACATAGTACATAAGACATTGTCTTATGACAAATGTTCATCCTAATTCCCCTATAACATTCATTCCAAATCCTAATTACAAAAATTACATGAAAATGGGAAAAACAAATCTAAATAAAACTTACAAAATAAAGATTAGCTAAACATACCACACAATCCAAGCATGTATATGAATAATTTGGACTTAGCACCACACATATGGGTAACCAAGTCCACTGCCTATTTTGGATTATGCTTAGAGGTATAACGCACAAAAATATTTATATTTTTTTTATCACTTAAGCACAATCTCCAGATGATAATGATTAGACTAAGATCTTCATATTAGGTCCGCACATACACCCTAACATCTAGCCTAATATAATACATCACAAAATAAAATGTACATCAAACCATGCACCGCCCTAACATAAAGCTAGAAGTAATGACTTAATCTAATATGTATGATTTAAAGCTTGTGTGGCATGTCCTGACTAGGCTTTAAAGTTGTAATTTGCTAAGTAAAAAGGATTCATTTATAGAAGGGTGGTTTCTCTTCAAGTGACTTAATCGGTTTGAATATTTTACTAGATGTTTTCTTTTGTTTCATAGGCTTACACTTAACAAATGTGTTATAAAGAGAAGAAAGAGAGAGAATCTCTCTTCCATCCCTACCTTAAGTCATCTCTAAAGCAAGTAAATTTATGAATTTTTTTTAGTGACTAGCTTATTATATATTTTAATTAATCTTAAGTTTAGGCTTAGTTTAAATAAATTTATTAAATAAGAGAGACATCTCAAGATTAATTGAGATGAAATACTATCACATACACATATCCATTTACTTATTTCCCTCATGCATATCAAGCACATGGATAAATCCTAAGCATATCTATACATGCAATTTAGATTTCTAACATACTTGAATGATGAATGCAAGGGAGTATAGTTATGGTTTAAATATTCCATTTTGATTGAATCATGAATGCATGTCTTTTGTAGAAAAGGGGGTTTTCATCCATTAATTACATGCACACTTAAATGTATAAAAGCTTTAATTGATTGTTCTACACGTAAGGCATAAGTCCTACTCTGGGCTAATTAAAGTCTCGCAGCCTCGAGATGTCTAGACTAATATATCACTTTTCTTAGATACATATGAGTGTAGAAACAATCATAAGAATGGAAAATCCATGCAAAAATTATATTTTTGATTTATTTGATTCATGCTTTCTATTCATCAGTCACATCACACATACACCTGTATAAGAGTTATAAGTGAGTATGGCACCATTGTTCTACACCAGGGGCGTTAGGCACGAGTCCTACTTGGGGCTAATTAAAGCCTCGCAGCCCCAGGATGTCCAAACTAATATACCACTTTTCTCAAATACAAATGAATGTGTAAAAAGAAACTATAAGAATAGGAAATAATGCAAACAACCATATTGGTTTGATTACATGATTTATATATATGATGTGAAATTCTTCCTAAATCCTAACATAGAGATATATAGGGATAGATTTAGACAAATGTTATGTTCTTTTCAAATGAACTATACATTTATGAATCCCATATGAATCTATATAAGGTAAGGGAAGAGGACTTCACATTGCATATTCTATATTACCAACACATGCAACTTATAGGTATTTGTAATTAATATCACTCCACATATTGATTCATATGTTTTTGGAACATAAATTTTGATTTAATAGTGATAATAGCCACATATATTTAATTTAAACCAACACATGTAATTTAACATAAAAGAAATCATTTTAATTTTTGTTAATTTTGAAAAGAATGCATGTATGATTAGATTTGATAGGCAACATTTAGCATGATAGAAAAAGAAGTAAATAAAAATAAGCACATAATTTCATTCATCTCACTTAATTCCTAAAGACAATCATACTAAATAAAGCTATTTAAAACAAACTAAAGTTCTTTTAAGGATATTTTATCTTTATGTTTGAATTGAGTTAAGTGAAATGAGAGAGGTTTGCTGGTCCTAGTCCCATTCCCCATGTGTAAGTTAATTTTGGTTTAATGGGAAGGTAATTAAGTAGATTTTATTATTTAGTTAGGTTAAGGTATGAATTAAATGAATTATTTAAACCTTGCATATATCACCTTAAGTTAACTGATTAAACAATTATGAGCTAATATGATATGAAAACACATGAAAAGTAAATTTGCAATGTTCCTTAAAAATTAAAGGGGCCTCATGTAATTAGCTCATAAATGATTAATTAATTAAGCTTAAGGAGCTCACCTAATTACTCTTATCATTTTCTCACACATGTGAGCTAACCATAATTTCATTATCTTATACTATGGGTTATTGAACACCCAAAGAGCTACCCAGGATTAGATTAGAGAAAAAGATTCAATGGATTAATTAAGTTTATTAATTAGTTGAATTAGCCTTAGCCAACTAAAGTGAGATGGGCCTAGAGAAAGAGACTAAGAAGAGAGCCTACATCTCAATCCCTAGATCTTTTCAATTATAATTGGTTGGTTCATTTGGGTTTTGATTAATTTGTTGATTAATTAATTGAGGTGTTAATTAATTAATTATTTAAGAGGGATTAGAAGACAAAAAAAGATTGGAAGAGGGAGTCCCAATCCATTTTTCTAGACTTCATCATCTACGAGGTTAATAAGCTTGATTGACTAATTTGTTCATTTATCTAATTATCACTAATTACATTTAATTAAGGCTTTATCCATTGATTTATCTAATTACACAAATAATAAAATCTCAAAAATAGGGAGGAAAAGTCATACCCAAAATATACACAAACAATTTGAGATTAATTGGATGGTTAATTAGGGAGTAATTAGGTTAATTACATTTCCATTTAAGAATTAATTAAGCTAAATTCACTATTCAAAATTAATTAATAATAATTTTCCTAGACTTTACTCTAAAATATCTTTAAAATGAACCTGAGTTTCTATTTTTTGGATTTTTCTACAATTAGTTATGAATTTAGGAAGTTTCAATTGATTTAAGTGATTTTTGTGAAGTATGTTAATTTATTTTATTAAAACAAATAATTTGAAACTAAAAATTTAGTATCTTCTAATCTAAAGGTCCTTTTGACTTGAAATTTTTATGGTAGGTGTATTTTAACATAAATTTTAATCTCTGAAAATTTCAATTTAATCTCACTTGTATTTTTGGTTTGATTAATAAATTTTGATTTTTACTAAAACTCAAATTAAGCTCAAAATATTTAGTAAAATTTGTGAATTTGCTTTTATTGGACTTCTCTCAGAAATATGAATCCAATGAGCTCTTGGTTGCAATTTTTCGTTAAGTATTTTTTTTTATGAATTTTTTAAGTTTTAGGTGATTTAAGTAATTTTTTAAAATCAAAAAATCTGATTTTCCCACTTATGCAGTCGACCAGCCACGGGCGGTGACAACGCCATGTGGCACCGTGTGATTGGATGCACGGTGTCACGTGTATGCCGCCGCGCATGACTAGTTGGCGGTGTGGCGTCGGCATGGCGAAACCATGAGTGCATAGAGCGGCGATGCGGTCGATCGAGACCCTGATCCGAGCGGATGGTCATCATCCGTCGATCGAAGGTCGGGATGATCAACATGCGATCGAGCCATCGATCCATGACCTGATTGGATGGGTTCCTATCCGTCTGGCAGGAATGGGCTAACTGACGAGTTTGCAAAGAAAAATGACAAATTTTAAGAAAACTTGTCCAAATAGACTCATTTTCAAGTCGATTCACACCAAAAAACTTATATTTTCTAATTTGGATGATATAAAATAAAAATGCAAGATTATCAAGGATAAATTCCTAAAATCTCACAAAAAATCATCATAAATGAAGGATCCTAAGGCCGGCTACAGCTTTTGAAAGTTACCTCACCGGGGATGATTTTTGGTGGCGGTGATGATCCGAGCACGTTGTTGAGTGGGGGAAGAGGCCTTGGAATAAGCTTGGATCTTCGCCTTCATGTCGTAACAAAGTTTCCACCAGTAATTGCCATTTCCTCACCGAAATCCACTTAGTTTTAGTGTATTTCTCTCCAAATTAAATAGGAAATGATTGTTAATGGGTTTGGGAGTGCTAAGAGAAGGCGAATGAGGGGAATGGAAGAGTTCTTCAACCTCTAATGCCTTGGTTTGAAAAGTGCCAAAAATCCCTCTTTTCTTTGAATTTTTGGCTCCAAAGTATTGTCATTTGGCTTGGGGTGGTTGGGAATGGAAGAGAATCATCCTAGGTGGCTCATTTTGGTTGGCTAAGGCATGGAAAGTGGCTGCCATGCAGAATAAATGGGTGTCCTAGCTAAGGGGAGGTGAGAGTCCTTCATGCCAAGTGTCTCATGTGAGAGGTAAGGTGATTTCACCTCTCAATGAGTCATGTCTTCCCTAGCTACTCCTTGGGTCAAAAAATTAGTGTCATTGGTGCTTATGTGGACCAATGGATGTGTGCCAAGAGGCCAAGGAAGACAAATAACCACTTTGGCAAATGTCCTTTCTCTTGGGATGCCCTTGACTCAAGAGCAAAGTGGTCATTTGGCATTAAATTTGATTTGAACAGATTTGAAATGAGTCAAAAGTAAGTTGGACCAAATTTCATGTCATTTGAAATTCATTTGGTTTAATTTGGGTCACCCATTTGGGTCAAATTGGATCAAAATGGGTTAGGTTGACCAATTGGTCAAATTGGGTCAATATAAGGATTGGGTTAAGTTCAAATGATCATTTGGATTTCATTGGTTCAATTAGTTTCATTCAATTTGGTTTAATTTGGATTTAATTTGGATTTTGGCCAATTTGATCCTTAAGGTTAAAATTGGGCTAAGTTGACCAATTTGACCTAATTGACCAAATTGACTTGGATCATATATTGGTTTGGCTTGGTTGATCATTTGAAATATATTGTAGGGTTTGATTAATTTCAATTTGGATTTTATTGGGTTTTAGGTTGATTTGACCCTTAAGGTTAAATTGGGCTAAGTTGAGTTAGGTTGACCAATTGGTCAAATTGGGTTTAATTGAGGCTTTGGTCAAGTTCAATAATCAATTTGGAGTGAACTTAAGCCATTGGTTGCAATTAATTTGATTTAGGTTGAAATTTGGCTAGTTTGGGTTCATATGGGTTAAGTGTTGACTTGGTCAAAGGCTAGGTTTGACTTGGTTTAACCCAATTTGGGTGATTCATCATCCTAGGAAGATTGTTGCTCACAATGTGAGGCTTAGATGGGCTTAGTTCAACCTAATTTGGGTTGGATTAGAATTTGTCTCAAAAGGATGATTTAGGTCACTTTGGATCATATGAGCCTAAGTGGGTCAATTGGCTTGATCAAGGCTTAATTCAAGTTTGGTTGAACTCACATATGGACTTGTGATTGAAATATAAATCCATTTGTAAGTTATTTGGTGTTAAATGAGTTTTGATTCATTTGATAATTTTAAGTCAAAAGGGTGAATATGGGTTTGACTTGGGTTAGCTTGATTTTGATTCAATGATTGAAGTTTGTTCATATTTAATTTGTGATTGAATGGTTGATTGAATCATGAAGAAAATCCAAGGGTTTGGATTGATTTGAGTTTGATTTGGTTAAGTTCAAGACTTTGACTTGAAAAGGCACAAGTTGACTTTTGGTTTGATTTGGATTTGGGTTTTGAATTGGTTTTGATTATTTGAATTTATATTTAATTTATATTTGTGAATATAAATGAGAATTTATGAGAAATCTTTTGAATTTGGAGTGAATTTGGAATTTGAGTCCATAAGTCAAAAAGGCTTAGGAAAATTTTGGGATTTGAATTCAATCATAAATTTCAATCATTTGATTTATAATTTGATGATTTGAATTGGTTTGAATTTGGAATTGATTTGAATTTGAAGTGGATTTGAATTTGGTTGATTTGAATTTTGAAGTTGATTTGAATCAGTTGATTTGAATTTGAAGTTGACTTGAGAGAAGGAAGGATTTGGTTCAAGCTAAAGGGTAGGTAAGTTTTCCTAATACCCCCTAAGGCATAACCCATTCCTATGGCTAACTCTTCTAAGTCTCTAGGGTTTGGTTAAAGGTTCACCTAATCACTAGAAGTGTCTTAAGACTAAGGAACTCTTAATGTCTAGAGGAGTCCTTATGCCTAGGATGAAGAAGTTAAAAGCTCACTCCAAAAGTGAGGTCAACATGCATTACGCATATGAATCCCATAGCCTGTGTCAAATTTATTGTCCAAAAATAAAAATAAACTTAACAAAATTTGCATTAAATTAAGTCATAAGTTCATGCCCTACATGATCTAGTCTCTTAGGGAGTGAGTTTCAAGAGTTAGTCTTCTTTCTAAATAAACAATAGCCTAGCTATCTTGAAAAAGCATAAGACTTGCCTACATGTATTTAAAATCATAGGAAAAGTTAGTTGGCGGTAATCCCCAGGCAGTTATAAGTCCAATAGTTGGGTGGTTTATCCTCTCTTGTGGAGGTAAACCATATGCCCATTTTTGCCTTAGATTTAAGGCGTGCTTTAGCCCTCATCAAAGCTCCCTATATTTTGGTTATGAGGTTGATGTTTCCCTTTGTAGGCTACAAGCATAAATCCTCACCTCTTAGGCATTTCCATGATCTTGTATCATGAAATTGTAAGCCTTACATTTCTAATAAAAATTTAACTCAAACAAATAATTTCCTTCAAATTCAAAAATATAAAGCCCAACCACAGGATAGTTTGGGATGCTTGTAGGCTTCTTAGCATCGTGAGCATCTCCTAAGATAGAAATATTTCACCACAAATTTTTCTGGCGACTCTGCTGGGGAAGGTTTCTCTCTCCATCTTTGGTAAATAATCATTGTCTCCAAGTATCGATAGTGGGTTTGAATTTTATATGAATCCAAGACTATCTTTCTTTTACGTTGGCACTTAGTTTATTTCATTCTTAAGCTAAGCTAGCCAACATCCTTTAGGTTTTAGGACCTCACTCCGTGTAGGTCTTAAAACTCCTATTGGGTTCCCCAATAGGTGAAAATAAAAATTTAATAAATAAATAAATAACTAAAGACTTCCTCCTTACCATTTCTATGGTAAGAAAAGGTTCATTCCAAAAATAAAGAAAAATAAATTCTTTATAAAAATATCACTTTCCAAAAGCACTTTCAAAAAGAAAATCTCATAATAAAATATTTGCACCTCATCTAACAATCTTCAAGATTGTTACTTGTAGGACCTTTTCAAAAATCAAAATCAAAAATCATCTTTTCAAAAGGCACTTATAAACATCTTCATTTAATATACCCAAATTTATTGAATGAAGGTTTTCATTTCCAAACAAAATCAATAATCATCTTTTCAAAAACAAAGCACTTATGAACATCTTCATTCAATAAACCCAAATTTATTGAATGAAGATTTTCATTTCCAAATAAAATCAACGATCATCTTTTCAAAAAGCACTTAGGAAAATCCTCATTCAATATACCCAAATTTATTAAATGAAGATTTCATTTCCAAATAAAATCAAAGTCATATTTCCAAAAGCACATATTTGAAAATGAACACCCTCATTCAATATACCCAAATTTATTGAATGAAGATTTCATTTCAAAATAGAATCACATCATAACATTGAAATTCCATTTCAACATTTCTCACACGTGTTGAAATTAGAATTTCTTTCTTTTCAAAAAGTACAAAATTTGAAGATGAGCCTTTCCATTCAATGCATCTAAATATGTTGAATGAAGGTTTCATTTCATTTCCAAGCAAAATCACAACATTTGAAATTCCTCACATCCCACATGTGTTAAGTTAGAATTTCCTTCTTTTCAACAAAAAGCAATAATCACACATAAAATTTCAATCCTTTATTTAGCATAGCCAAATTTGCTAAGTAAAGATCCCTCCTTTCAAAATCAAAACATCAAAATCAATAACACAATTGAACCTTATTTTGCATTCACAAATTTGCTAAGTTCTCATTTTCAAAGTTCAAAATCAAAACTCAAAACACACATGGATCCTTTATTAAGCATACCCAAATTTGCTAAGGAAAGATCCTCTTTTCAAAACATCATAAAAATCAAATAAATTTGAAATTATTCTATTTAGCATACCTAAATTTGCTAAGTAAAGAATCCTCTTTTCAAAAATCAAAATAAAACACATTTGAATTCTTCTATTTAGCATACCTAAATTAGTAAAATAAAGAATCCTCTTTTCAAAAATCAGAACAAAACACATTAGGATTTTTCCTATTTAGCATACCTAAATTTTCTAAGTAAAGAATCCTCTTTTCAAAAAAAAAAAAATCAATCAAAGAAAAATGCAAAACACATTTGGACTTTATTCATACAAAATTTACAAAGCAAAGATCCAAATTCCAAAATCAAAATCAACATTAAATTTGGACTTTATTTAGCATACAAAAATTTGTTAAGTGAAGATTCCATTCTCAAATTCACACATAATTTATAAACAAGTAAACAAAATAAGAAAATTATTTTCAAACACCTCACTTAGCATACCCAAATTTGCTAAGTAAGTAAATTCTAAAATCACAAATCCAAACAAAATCAATTGACCATTTGCTTTAACATACTCAAATTTGTTAAATAAAGGGTCCCCAAACACACAAAAAAAACAAACTCAAATATAAACCAATGGAAGCATCAATCTCTTCAAAAATATTTTTTGAACCCATTTTCAACATACACAAATTTATTGAAATTGGATTCTACATTCAAAAATCTCCTTTCCAATCAATTCAAAATCTCTCTCCAAAATCAATGAGCCCTATTTAACATATTCAAATTGTTAAGTGTGGGTTCAAAATTCTAAATTAAAAATTCAAAAAATTTGTAAATGCATAAATTTGATTCAGGTCTATTTTCCAAAATTGTAGAATTTCAATGATATTTCAGTCAATTTTAGCTCAATTCAGTTCAGTCTAATGGCAGCTCAGAAGTACGTGTTTACTTTTCCTTTTGGGATGAATTTGGCCTTAGATCAAGCCAGCCTTCAACAGACTGAATTTGCCAACCTCATTCATTTTGGTCGGGATTTCAAGGAGGCTAGGATCACTTGTGAGGGGACCACCCTCACAACTATCAGCAAGAGTATGGTGACCAGACAAAAGCCGGTCATCCAGGGTGAGATGTCGTCTGACTCATAGTTTGCCTCGCTGAAGAGGAAGGTTGTGGCAGTTACCACGGCAGTTGTAGTTATTGTGTCAGTGCGCTCAATGGTTCCCCTTTCTACCCCAGTACGGGCTAGCACCCACTCGTTGGCTTCTTCCAAGGGGAAGGCTACTCTATCTTCAGGGATAGTCTCCCCACCTATGAGGTTGGATATAGTTCTACTCCTCAGGACCCAGCGTCATAGCCGTGCCACAAGATAGCGACATCATGACTGCAAGGAGCTAGAAGCAGTTCCTCAAGCTATAGTAGAGGAGTTACCTAGGATGATTTCCCCTCTTATCACAAAAAACAAGTTTCCATCCTCTCTCTGGATCTGACGGAGAGGAAGATATTAGGAGGATCTTAGTTTCACTTGCACAGTTTGAGGCTCCTATCAAAGATAAAGGGAGGGCGTATGCCGGCCTTAGATCAATTTTGTGCCGAGTTGGTGGAGCTTACAGACGATTAGAGTTTGAGGCTCAATTTGATTTACTTTAGTCATTCCTCACAGTGTGGATAGACATATCAGATAAGAGAGGGCCAGGGAGGCCTGTGTATCAGTACAGGTTACTAGCCGAGAGAGGCAAAGGTATAGCAGGAAGTCAACAGCCTTAGCCCTCGTCGATTTTCCTGATCAATGCTCTTCCCATGTCGATCACACTCATAGCATTTTACTGACGGGTACTACCCACCATAGGAGAGGAGCTCCTGCCCAAAGAGAGTCGGTAGTGCCTCCACCACACCGCTCTACTCCACACCACAATCTCTAGTACAAGTTCCATCATCCATTGTTCCAGCAAAGGCCATGAAGGCGGCATCTGGGGAAAAGAAAGCCCCATTGGTGATCCGACTATAGCTAAAAGATAACATTCCATCTACACCTACTAAGTGAAACTCTCCCCTTGCTTGAATATTGTGGTAAAGAGGGAATGACGACCTCAGAGTATAGTAGTTGTTCCATCACCACCATAGTAGAACATAGAGGTAGTAGCAGTAGAAGGGGGAAGGAGACAGTACATTTGTCCCCATGGCTATAGACCCTCCTAGGTGTACCACTCTACCTAGATCTAGTAGCAGTTAGGAGCATCTATCCTCTAGTGAGGGAAGTCCTCACAAGCTCTCTAGCAGTAGGAGAGGTTAGATGTCTCTCTATTCATGATAGTGATCCTACCACTGGTCAGCAGTAATCATTTGTACCCACACAGTTGGATCGTTCCCTCAATTATATTATAGCACAGTATCTAGTGGAGAAGAAAGAGATCTTGGGATATGGACTTAGACTTAGAGGAAAAGGTTAGTTTTGATCCCAATGAAGATGACATGTCAGAGGATTCAGTGGGAGCGCACATGGTTGATACCAGGGGTTCCCTCCTTGTGATCAGTAGGGTATGGAAGGTGTTGTGAGTGAGCAGGACAATACTGACCACTCGACCCAACACTTCCTTCAACAACTGAAATAAAAGGATGAGCAGATAGACAGGATGGGAAAGAGGCTTGAAGACTTGCTAGCAGCAGTTCTGGCACTTCAGAACCAAGCCCCAGTAGTACATCCTACTATTGCAAAAATAGGTCAGCCTGAGTTGTTGCATGTCTTGCATCAGCCTAATAGTTTACCTCTGGTAGAGTAGGGCAACACAATCTTATATAGGAAGGTAGTGGATAGTACCTCCATACAAGAAAAGGATATTAAACTCATGGTTGAGTAGCAGGTGAGAGAAGCACTAGTGCAATCCCAAAGAGGATCATTGATTCCAAAAGGTAGACCCTGCCTAGAGAAATTTGATGCCATCCAGTATCCTAAGGGTTTTGTGCCACCTTCTTTCAAGAGCTTTGATGGCAGCAGGTATCTACGTCAGCACAGTGCACTTCAGGGCCAACTATTGCAATGCTAGAGGTAGTGATGCTCATTTGTTCTATCTTCTTATTAGCAACTTAGCAGGTATAGCCTTCGATTGGTACGCTGAACTCCCTAACAGTTCAGTGAAGACTTTTGTTGAGTTAGAATAACTCTTCATTTTTGGAGCTCAGCAAAGGGTGATTGTAGGCAATCTTGTTGAGACTCAACAACACCCTGGTGAGTCCCTCATTGATTATATTCTCAGATGGTGCAATTTGAGTATGAAATGTGAACCGCAGTTGTCTAAATAGCATGCCATTGAAATTCTACTAAAGAATATTCATGGCTCGGTCGCCTTCATGCTCAAAGGTTTCACCATCAAAATATTTGATAAGCTAATCAACAAGGTGACTAGCTTACAAGGAGAAGTCAAACAATTGCCTTTTCTGGATCAATCAATAAAGCCAAAGCCATAGAAAGCTTATGAGAAGAAGCCAGGGGAAGTAACAGCAATGGACAAGGGGAACCAACCGGCCAGAGAGCAGTATGAGATACCTCGAGCTTCATAGCCGTCACTTCCACCTCCTCTACCATCGCCTAGGCCATCTAATAGGTCGCCACAACAACCTCCATGGCCTTCACGCCCTCCTTCTTAGCCATACCCATAGCAGCAGTGGTACACATACCCGCCACCAGGCAGCTACCATCCACCTACTCTTTTAGATAAATTAAACAATCCTTATTCATTTAAGAGGGACGTAGTTATGAAAATCTTTAAGAACCTCTTAAAGAAATCTGACTTTCAACTACCAGAGACTACGAAGCCAGAGGAAGTAGGCAGGAGCAATGATCTTAACTTTTGCCCCTACCACCGCATGCTAGGGCATGTTTTGGAGGATTTCTTTACATTCAAGGACTGGCATAAGCATAACTACAAGACAGGCGTCTTAGTTATCCCAAAGGAATATCTTGTGGAACAACCATCCAGTTCAATTAAGTTAATCCTTAGGGATACATGTGATCCTCTCAAAACCAAAGAAGGTTTGGATATTTTCTAATCCCAAACCTTTAAAAAGATTATATCAAAAATCAAGAAACTTTCCTTGTAGGTGCCTGAGGTAGCTCAAACCTCCAACATCAAGGAAGGTACGCAAGTTGCCAAAGATAACTTGGGGAAAGTGGGAGCTTGGCAGCATTAGCCCATACCAACCTGGAATAGCCAAGTAGCACAACCACTCACCTCAAGTCCATCATTACATACTACTTGTGAGCACTTCTTGCTCTTCTTCTAGTAGACATCTTATATCGATGGGTGAGGTCATCAAATCCCTCACTTTTCTTTGGATTTCTATGTACCTCCTTCTAAATCTAAGAAATCAAGGAATAAAACTAGTTTGAATTACATCTATGTCACTTCTTATGGGCTGTCTAACTCTACTCTTTTAAAAAAGCTCTTCAAGTCTAAATAATAATTATAATAATTCTGATCTTCCCCTTTCTGATCGAGAGATGAGCTTTCCTTCTTTGAATAACACGGGTTCACCTATTGAGATAGACTTGGAATCATCTAATTTCGAGGGTCCTATAAGAGAAGCTATAGGTGAGCCTGATGATCAGGTAGAATCTTCCACTAAATCATCACAAGAGATCACCGAAGTTAACCTCCACAGTGGCAAGTTCTACCTCTTAGGGCAGCATCTCAAATTAAAGGAAAACTATTCATTGGTACTAATGAGCAAGAAGCCCCTCCACAGGATGCTCCCTCATGGTTATGCTTGTGGAGGATCAGCCTAAAGTGGATTACATTGTCCTCGCTCACCTAAGAAAATTTTCAGCTAAGTTAATCATATATAATGCCCTTATCTTATCCAAAAAGATGAGGGAATCATTAATCAAGGCTCTTCTTAATCCATAAATTTTCTTAGCTCAGTTGACCTTTGTTGGATAGGAGGCACATTACTTAAGATAAGCTCAGGGAGTCACATTCACAGATGAAGACCTTCTTGTAGGGGACATGGAGCACAACCGTCTCCTCTACATCACACTGGACATGGGCAGATTTAGACTTTCCAGGGTTTTAGTTGATCCAGGTGCATCAGCAAACATTATGAGACTAAAGACCCTTGCCTATTTGAAAATTGACATCTCTACACTCCGAGGAGATCGGATGAGGTTGAGAGGATTCAATGAACAGGGTGAGAGGGCTTTAGGCTCCATAGTGGTACCTTTGGAAATAGGTGACTAAAGACTGAAGCCAAATTCTACATAATTGATTTGAATACTTCATTCACTGCTTTGCTCGATAGGCCTTAGATACATCAGAATAAGATAATTCCATCCTCCCTACATCAGTGCATCAAGTTCTGGAAGGATGGAATTGAATACTGTGTTAAAGGAGATGAAAAGTCATTTTCAATTAGAGAGGTTGAGATATATGAAGATGCAACCTGCTATCTTCCTCAGAACACATTTTCTCATGAACTTGGCCAAAATTCAAATTCAAAAGAAAAAGAAAGAGAACAAAAATAAAAAAAAGACAAGGAAAAGAAGAAATAAAATACAAGTGAGTGAGAAAAGGATATCAAGGATGAAGTAGAACTGCATGTCGCATTCCACCCACAGTTCATACCATCATATGGACATATGGGTGGGATGACTCGACCTCCACCTGACAGAGATAGAGGCAGACATAGAGGCAGTTTCAGAGGTGGAAGACCCCCTGGTTAGCCACCAGCCAACAAGGGTTATATTCCAGTTCACAGGAATACCCCTACTATTCATATAGACTTCGAATCCAGCTAGAAGGATGAGTCTCATGTGATTAGCAAACCAGCCAACCCCTCTCAGTGGGTTTCATTGGAGGTGAAATTGAGCTACATAGGGATGAAGACAGGCCTCCAAGTAAAGCACGAATGTATTTGAATAAAGTTTATGTAAAACCATCATGCAACAGTTGAGAACTTTAGCTCTAACTTCACTTACATCTCAAAAAGTTGAAGGTTTAATAGTTAAAGAAGCCCCTAGATCTTCTAGGGATGTCAAGCTGAAGAGATTCCTATTGGGATCATCATCCTCAAGTCCAGAAGCTAATGTAGAACTTGAGAATAATTCATATCAAGCTTTAATGGAATTGCCTTTTGATTGGTACTAGATTTGTGTTCTTAATCTTGCAAAGAAAGGTTCAATTTCTTATACATAGTCTAAGCATAAGTCAGAGTACTTCAAAAAGCTGTGGAACAATAAAGGCAGGGATACATAATCAAGATCAGGACTAGGATTCGGTACAGTGGGTCCAGTCGATGATGATGGTTACTGCTTAGTTTTCACCAATCATCTAGAGTCTCATAGAATCTTTTCAAACCACACTAACTCTTATGAGGAAGTGTGTTTAGAAACTTTAGATGATCTAGATGATCTTCAAATTAAAGATGCACCGCCAAAATTTGAAGAAGAAATCCATTCAATAATTGACAAGATTAAAGAAATCAACCTCAGGATGGAAGAAGATCCACAACCAACGTACATTAGTTCTTTGTTGAATAATGAAGAAATAGATGACTTAGTTAGGCTATTGATTGAGTTTAAGGACTGCATTGTATGGAGTTATGAAGAGATGCTCTGATTATCTTCTAACATAAAAGTCCACAAACTAGCAATAGACCCTAAAGCTAATCCTATCAAGCAAGCTCCTAGACGCTTGCGATTAGAAATCAAACAACGGGTCATTTTGAAGTCAAGAAATTGATGATGGTTTCATCAGGAAAGAAAAATATCCTATTCGGTTAGCCAGTGTGATACCAGTTAAAAAAATGAATGGCCAAATTCGCATATGCATCAATTTCAGGGACTTAAATAAGGCATGTCCTAAGGTTGAATTTCCTCTTCCTATACCAGAATTAATTATGGGCATCGCCTCATCTCATGCAATATTCTCCTTTAAGGATGGCTCATCTGGCTACAACTAAATCAAGATGACCCCCAAGGATGAAAGAAATACTACTTTTCAAACCCCGATCAAAATCTATTGTTATAAGGTCATGCCTTTCGGCATTAAAAATGTCGGTGCTACATACCAGCGGGCCATGACTCAGATCTTCAACAAACTCATTCATCATCAAGTTGAATGTTATGTTGATGATCTAGTAGTAAAAAAAAAAAAAAGAAGACCATCTCTTTAACTTGAGAGAAATTTTTGAACGGTTAAGAGAATTTAACCTCAAAATGAATCCCCTAAAGTGTGCATTTGGAGTAGCTTCGGGGAAGTTTCTTGGTTTGTTGTCCGACATCGGAGAATAGAAATAGATCTAGAAAAGATTAAAGTTATCTTAGAAATGACACCCCCTAAAAGTTTAACTCAACTCAGATCCTTCCAAGGATGGCGAGCATATCTAAGACACTTTATTTCCAACCTATCAGGGAGATGGAAACTATTCTCAGCACTTGTCAAAAAGGATGCAAAGTTCAAGTGCGATGACAAGTGTCAACATGCATTTGAAGACATCAAGCAGTATTTGGTGAAGCCGCCAGTTCCTGCATTGGACAACTCCCTCGGTGCTTTATTGGCCTAAGCTAATGATGAAGGGAAGGAGAATGCTCTCTACTACCTCAGTCATCGTCTGATCCCAGCTGAAGCAAACTACCAACCTATTGAGAAACATTGCCTAGCCTTAATCTTTGTATCCCAAAAGCTATGACACTATATGCTTTCTCATAAGGTGAACTTGATTTCAAGAATCAATCCACTACAATATCTCATGACACAGTCGATGTTACCTGGACGGTTGGCACGTTGGTCCATGATTCTCTCATAGTTCGATATCACATCGTACCCCTTCGTGCGGTAAAAGGATAAGCACTAGCAAATTTCTTAGCAACACACCCACTTCCTATTGATTCCCCACTTAGTGATGATCTCCCTGACGAACAAATCATGAACTTAGGGGAAGTTGACAATAATCGCTGGGAGTTGTATTTTGATAGTGTGGCTTCCTTTCATAAAGGAGAAGAACCACATTCTACTCTTCCAAGAAAGGAAGGGGTAGGAATAGTTCTCCTAACTCCAGATCACGATGTGATGAGATTCTCATATTATCTCTCCAATCTATGCACCAATAACAAAGCTGAGTATGAGGCTTTGATTGCCTATCTGGAGTTAGCCATTACAGTGTGTGTCAAAAGCATCAACACCTATGGGGATTCTCAGTTGGTCATCAACCAAATTGTCATGTCCTATAAGGTTCTAAAACCCAAGCTTCATCATTATCACGAGTACACCATGAAGCTATTAGCCCAAATCCCTGAGGTCGCCATCTACAAGGTCCCTCGAGGAGAGAACACAATAGCAGATGCTTTGGCCAAACTTGCCAAGGAATTGGCATGTCCGGAAGACGAGTCCATTCCAATAAGGGTCCAAAAGAGACAAGTTCTATCCCTTATTGATGTTGGACTCATTGAGAGACTTTCTCTTGAAGGGGAGGTTGCCATTACCGAAAAGAATAAGGAGTTGAATTAGAGGCAACCATTCATGGATTACTTGACTAGAGGAAAACTACCTCAAGAGAAGTCACAAGCCCATCAGATGAAGCAGAGAGCTCTCTCCTATGCTCTCGTGGATGGCACCTTATACCGATGGTCCTTCTATCAAATGTGGTTACGTTACTTAGACAAACACGAAGCCCATAATATCGTGAATAAGGTACATTCAGGTCTAAGTGGAGCACATCAATCTAGTCCAAAGATGAAAGAAAAGATCAAGAGACTAGGATATTGCTGGCCTTTGATAATCATAAACTGCATGGATGTAGCTAGGAGATGCCATCAGTATCAAGTACACGGTGTGGTCCTACATCAACCACCCAATATTCTACATCCTACTTTGGGTTCGTGGCCATTTGAGTGTTGGGGTACCGACATTGTGGGTCTTATCGATCCTTCTTCTTCCAAGGATCATTGTTTCATTCTAGCTACCACTGACTACTTTTCTAAGTGGGTGGAGGCAATCCCACTCAAAGAGGTCACAGCTCAGCATGTGCTCCAATTTTTCAAGAACCATCTCATATATAGGTTCAGGGTGCTCGAAATTATATCCGATAATGGTACTACATTCAAGAGCATCAAGATCAACAGCTTCTCCAGAAGACATGGTATAGATTGGAGGTACTCTACCATCTACTACCCTAGGGTGAATGGCCTAGCAGAAGCATTCAACAAAACTCTCATCCAAATATTAAAGAAGACACTTGACGACAACAAGAAATAGTGGCATGAGCAGCTAGTTGAAGCATTGTGGGCATACCGCACCACATATAGAACTCCAACTAGATATACCCCGTTCACCTTAGTATATGGGTCTGAAGCTGTTCTACCATTAGAAGTTTAACTCCCATCACTAAGGATAGTATTGGGTCATAAAATCACTACAGAGCAGAATGACAAGTTGTGGTTAGAAGAACTCAAAGATTTGGAGGAGAGATGCCTATGGGCATGCTAGAATCTCGAGTTGTACAAAGTCAAAATGATTCAAGCTCACAACAAGCTAGTCTGCCCTAAAACTTTCCAAGTAGGAGAACTTATTCTAGATCTAAGAAGATCAACTGTTGCCCTTGAAGATGAGGATGACGTTGCCTATAAGGACAAGAAGCTGGATTGGAGATAACTATTCATAGACTATTTAAACACCGACAAATAATCTCAAGAGAAATCACAAACTCATCAGGTGAAATAGAGAGCCCTCTCTTATGAGCTCATTGATGGCACCTTGTATCGACGGTCTTTCGATCGAATATGGTTATGCTATTTGGACAAACACGAAGCTTGTAGGATTGTGACTGAGGTACATTCAGGTCTATGCAGAGCACATCAATCTAGTCCAAAGATGAAGATGAAAATCAAGAGACAAGGATACTACTGACCTTCAATAATTACAGACTGTGTAGATGTAGCTAAGAGATGCCATCAGTGTCAGGTACACGGTGTAGTCTTACATCAACCACCCAATATTCTACATCCAACATTGGCTTCATGGCCATTTGAGTGTTGGGGTACTGACATTGTGAGTCCTATCGATCCTCCTTCTTTCAAGAGTCATCGGTTCATCTTAGCTGCCACCGATTACTTTTCCAAGTGGGGGGAGGCAATCCCACTCAGAGAGGTCACAACTCAGCATGTGCTTCAATTTTCTGGAACCATATCGTATATATGTTTGAGGTGCCTCAATAAATTATATCTGATAATGGTACTGCATTCAAAAGCACTATGATCAACAACTTCACCAGAAGACATGGTATAGATTGGAGATACTCCACCATCTACTACCCCAGACCAAATGGCAACTCTCATCTAGATACTAAAGAAGACTCTTGACAATAACAAGCAGCAGTGGAATGAGTAGTTGGTTGAAGCCTTGTGGGATTACTGCACCACATACAGAACTTCAACTCAATCTATCATGTTTTTCTTAGTGTATGGGTCCGAAGCTATTCTACCTTTAGAAGTTCAACTCCCATCACTAAGGATAGCATTTGGTAGCAAGATCACTACAGAATAGAATGCAAAGTTATGGTTAGAAGAGCTTGAAGTTCTGGAGGAGAGATGCCTATGGGTGTGCCAAAATCTCGAGTTATACAAAGCCAAAATGATTCAAGCTCACAACAAGCTGGTCCGTGTTAGGTCTTTCCAAGTAAGAGAACATATGTTAGTCCTAAGGAGACCAATTGTTGCCCGTCAAAAAATGGGAGGCAAGTTTGAACCCACTTGGGAAGGCCCCTATGTGATAGAGAAGTCCTGCCAAGGAGGATCCTATCAGCTCATTGATTATAAAGGGGAACACCCGATGCTTTCAATTAATGGGCTCTATTTGAAGAAATATTACCCATAAAAATATGTTTGAAAATAATTATCATCAAAATATTCTCTTCTTTCAAAACATTGTTTACTTGTTTGAATTGCCACGACATGGATAGGATAGGTGTAAGAGAACCCAAGAGACATCATATCCTTCTTTCACAACACAAACACAAGCTGAACATGATTTCCCCAATGCTACTAGAATAGGTGTAAGAGAACCCAAGAGGCATCCTACTTCGACTAGCACAACTAAGTTATGTGTGAGACAACCTAAGCGGCATCCTTTCTTGGTGGAATCCTAAATGCCATCCATGGCACCATTTCATCAAATTCCCCAACATGTTTAGGGTAGGTTGAAGAGAACCCAAGAGGCGTCCTATTCCCTTTAATACAAGCACAAAAACAAACACATATATTTTATCTCATATTTTGATGTGCGAGCAAGCCCCCTGTGGCACTCACTCATTACCTGTTCTAAGTCGGGCTAACATACTACCTTGTTAGTACATCACCCAGTGGTCACTTGTCTAGTGGATGTGAGTCTCGTGCTTTCTTCCTGACTTGACCATTACAAATCGGAGAGCGCCTTTTAGTTTGGTAGACTTCACTACACAACCTAGCTACCTCATGTTGACTCTATTTAAGAGGATGTAAGTCTACAAGCTTTCTTCTTCAACTGGCCATCATGTACTGACTAATTTGAGTATACTTGAGGTTTAGGATAAGTCCCCAAGAGGCCCCTTTCCTCATGACTACTTTTGAGTTGATATAAGTCCCCAAGTGGCAATCACTCAGTAGTCTCCCTAGGACGGATAACATCTGTCGAGCTGAAGATAGACCATCTCGATAATCAGTTCCACTATAGGAGGATGTGTGTCCCTGATGCTTTCTTCCTAGGCTGATTGTCGCAAATCATGGGCACCTTATGTTGGTTGATGTTCGCTATGCTGACAGCAACTTGCAATGGATACACCACTCTTGGTAAATGTGAGTCCTCGTGCTTTCTCCTTGAGTTGGCCACCGAATACCTATGCAAATTATCTTCTCTGAGGTTTTGGATAAAGCCCTTAGTGTCCCTTTTCCCTGCGGGCACTCTATTTGGATCACATCTTTAGCGACCCCATTTAGAGACTACCCGGGTTACTCTTGGATTGGACAGTCCCCTTTTCCTAGTAGCCACCCTTGTGGTTAGAGAATCCATTCACTGAATGCACAGATTCTCCCTAGGTTCAGTAAAACTAAGATAGGTTTAGGCTAATATAAACTCCATCTTAGTATGATCCCTTGCAAACCAACAAGGTCCATGATAAACAAACAAATTAATTCACTTGTGGATTGAGAATTCAAGCCCCTAGTGGCCCCTTTCCAAATTAATTCACTTGTGGACACTCTATTTGGATCCTATCTTTAGAGCAGTGCAGCAGAACTCCCTATAAGAATTTCCAGTACAGGTTGAGATAAGTCCCTAGGTGACTCTCTCCGTAGTCTCTCCCTTATGTTATTTAATCTATTTTCCATAGCAGGTTGCCCGTGATCATTTTGCTTTTGGAAGATATAAGTACTGCATTATTTCTAGCATGACTGTCATAAATCGATGGGCAGCCCTAGGTCTGGTTGGCATATTACCTTGCTAATGTGTCACCCTAGTGGTCTTTTGTTCATGAAGATGTGAATTCCCGAGCTTTCTTCCCTAAATCAAGCCTGGCGAAAGGCACCCTTTGGTTGGATAGTTCTCCCCGGAAGCTACTTTTGGATTGAAAAATCGAGGTAGATCAAGGCACCATCTTTCTATTAAAACAAATTGTTGTGATCCATCAAATATAATTAAAAAATGAAATTGACCTTGATTATTTTTGAGCTGATTTAAGTCCCCCATTTACTCAATAGTCAGCCCTAGGTCGGTTAACATGTTACCTTGCTAATGTGTCACCCTAGTGGTCCCTTGTTCAGGAAGATGTGAGTCCTCAGACTTTCTTCCTTAAATTAATTTTACAAATCGAAAGGCAACCCCTTTGGTTGGGTAGACCTATTATGTGGCTGGTAGACTACTCTCTTTGGATTGGAAAATTTGTACTGATCAAGGCCAACATAGCCCCTACTCAGTGCAGTCCATCATAAACCAATGGGATCAATAAAATATAATTAAAAATGAAATTAATTTTGATAATCTTTGAGCTAATTTAAGTTCCTCGGCAGCATTCACTCAATAGTCAGTCTTAAGTTGGGTTCGATTTATTGTGTTACCGACTGATCACCCCAACAACTGATCCCTACTTTAGAATATGTAAGTCTACTATATTTTCTTCCTAGTACAGCTACTGCACACTGAAAGGTAACCCCTTTGGTTGGATAGTCCTACTATGTGGTTGGTAGACTACCTCTTTGGATTAGTAAATCTAAGCTAGATCAAGGCCGACATGACCCCTCCTCAGTACGATCCATCGTAAACCAACAGGGTTCATCTTAAAATTCAAATTTCAAAATCTGAAACAAAATCAACCTTCCTCCCTAGTGGGGTTAAACTAAAAAAACAAATCAAATTCAACCTCCCTAGTGGAGTCAAACCAATCAAATAAACTAAATCAATCTGCTTCTCCTCAGTGAGATGCAAGTCTATCTGGTTCCCCAGTGGATCTCGAATTCTAATCCCTCAGTGGATTTCACAATCTCTTTTTCCTCCAGTGGATGACTTGAACTAGCTCCCCTGGTGGAGAGTTCATAATTTCAACCCTACTGGAACGTCAAACCAATCAAACAAACCAAATCAATTTCTCCTCAGTGAGATGCAAATGAAATTGAAACCTCTCATCCCTCAATGGATGACTTGAACCTTTTCCCTTATTGGAGGCTCACATACTCAGTTAATCCCAAGTGGATCCTCCTTCACTCTCTTATGTCTTAGATATAAGTAGAGTCACATTGCACTAAGCTCTTGATTCCTTATACACCTCTAGTTTAGGAGTAGATTATTACTATTAGTGGTTATGATCGTTCGAGCATTGTTGATCGTCTCATTCAACACCAATACGTGCGGTGTACCTTGTCACACCACACCTATTGGGCGCCCTTTGTTGACCTCACTTTTGTAGTGAGCTCTCAACCTCTCCATCTTAGACATAGGACTCCTCTTAGATATTAAGAGTTCTTTAGTCTTAAGACACTTCTCATGATTAGGTGAACACTTAACCTAACCCTAGAGACATAGAAGAGTTAGCCATAGGAATAGGTTATGCCTTAGTGGTGTTAGGAAAATTTGCCCACCCTATAGCTTAAACCCAATCCTCACTTTCTTCTTACAAATCAAACTTCAAATCCAAACCAACTCAAATTCAAATTCTAACTTAAATGACTTTTCTCAAATCATTCAAATCAATTCCAAAAATCCAAATCAATTCAAACTCGAAAGATTTCCTCATAACCCATTTATATTCACAATAAATAAAATATAAATTCAAGTAACCAAAACCAAATCCAAAACTCAAGTCCAAATAAAACCTTTCCTAAGTCGCTTTGATTTCATCTTATGGACTTAGCTCAAATAAAATTTAAATCACTTCAAACTCAAGAAATTTTCTCATAACCCATTTATATTCTCATTTATATTCACAAATAAAAATGAAATATAAATTTAAATAACAAAAACCAAATTTAAAACCCAAACCCAAATCTAACCTAAAACCAACTTATGCCCTTTCAAGTTAAATTCTTGAACTTAGCCAAATCAATCCAAGCCTTTGGATTTTCTCTCCAAATAATCAATCTTTCAATCACAAACCAAATATAAACACAAACTTCAATCATCAAACTAAAATCAAACCCATGTTCATCCTTTTGAACTTGAAATTATCAAATGAATCAAAACCCATTGGACTCCAAATCACTTGCAATTGTATTTGTATTTCAATCATAAGTCCATATCTAAGTTCAATCAAACTTAAATCAAGCCTTGATCAAGTTAATTGACCCACTTAGGCTCACTTGACCCAAAGTGACCTAAAGCACCTTTTTTAGCTAAATTCTAATCCTACCCAAATTGGATTGAACTAAGCCCACCTAAGCCTCACATTGTGAGCAACAATCATCTTAGGATGATCAATCACTCAAATTGGGTCAAACCAAGTCAAACCTAGCCTTTGACCAAGTCAACACTTAACTCAAATGAAACCTAAACTAGCCAAAAATATACCATAGGCCAAATTGATTGAAACAGTTGATCTAAACCAATTCATGATCAATGATTGAACATGACCAAGTTACCAATTGAGCCAAACCTAGCCTAATTGGCCAATTGACCCAAATTGACCTAAAAAGTCAAAATGTGTCAAATCTTGATCTAAGATAAATTGATTGCAACCAATGGGTCAAATTCATTCTAAATCACTTATTGAACTTGACCAAAGCCCCAATTGGCCAACTAGACCCAACCTAGCCTAATTGACCATGAACCCAACTTGACCTAAAAGGTTAAATCAAGCCAAAATCAAATCAAACCAAAATTGATTGAAACTAAAGCTTGCAAAATATTTCAAATGACAAAACAAACCTAAACCAACCCATTACCTAACCCAATTAGGTCAAATGGGTCAAATTGGTCAACTTGACCCATTTGACCTAAGTGAACTCAAATGAACCAAAACTAAGTATAATTCAAATTGAACCAAACCAATGATACCAAACCACTTCAAATGATCATATGAACTTGATCAAACCCAAGGTTTGACCTAATTTGACCAATTGGTCAACTTGACCCAAGTTGACCCATTTTGACCTAAATGGGTCAACATTAGCCAAATAATATCAAATCAACACCAAATTCATTGAAAATTAGCATAATTCATTTTTCAATCATTCCAAATATGCCCAAATCAAAATCAAAGCGAAATGACTATTTACCCCTAGGTCAAAGGCCAACCTATGATCAAATTCACTTGGAATTTGATCATATTCCAACTTAAGACCACTTAGCATCCTCTTAGTGGTCCATTTGGACACCAAGGAGGGTGGTGCACATGACCTAATGGGTTTGGGTCAAAAAAAACCCAAAAAGGCCGACTCCACTTAGAATTCTCCACATGGATCACCTCCCACACTCATTTTAGCACATGTGCACCTCCACACTCCCACTCCTCTGCCAAAACTAAACCACATGGAGCTCCTAACAACCTAAATAACCCATTCCATGAGAGAAATTTGATCAAAATGGCAAGGAGGCTCTCGACCGTCCAATCCATGTAGGGGATGATATACTCCCCCTCTTTTCAATTCATTTCACTTAACTTGCATTCGATTGAGCCCTTGGAACCCAAGGGAAGCTCCCCAAGCATTTCCAAGCTCTCTCCATTTTTCTACTTCATGATTTTACTCAAGCCAAAATAGGGGAAGAAAACCAAAACTCAAACTCACTCAATTCTCCATGGAATCCAAATTCCTCTTACAAGCACCATCAACGGACCTAATTGAGCTCACCCAAATCATTTCCTAAGAATCCAAGCCATAGGAAGGAAGAGTTCGATCAAAGTCATAAGCCATTGAAGCAAGCTTTAGTCAATTGGAAGATCCATTGCAAATTAAACCCTCAAAACTTCAATAGGGCTTTGTCTCTACTAAACGAAGCTACCTTAATGGTTGGGAGCCCCAGTGATAGCCTCCGGTGAGGTATGCCTCAAAGCCGAGCTTAAGTTCAAAATTATTTGGTCCTTTGTGAAGGGAAGTGCAATCCCAATAGAATTCCACAGTTGGATCTTCTTCTTGCTTGCTTCTAAATGGTGTGGGTTGAATCCTAGCTCAAGTGAGCTTGGATCAAGACATGGAGGACAGATGGTCTCCATCTCCCACAGGCGAGGGAAGGGATGAATCATGGACCGTCCATCCCGCATGTTTTAGATGGACAGTCCTGATTAAAACACGTTAGATCCAGTGAATTTATCCTTTGAAACCACGGTTAAAGATAAGGCAATCAAGGAGAAAGCACGTAGTGCCACCGGCTAATGTGGCATTTAATTTGACAACTTAGATAACTAATCCCGTCGCGCCACGTGGAAAGCATGCACCGCGTCAGTAGCCCGCGTAGCACCGATGGGATTAGTTATATAATTAGGTTATTTGATGACCTACTAATCATAGAAACTTCAAAAATTCAAAACTAATTGTAAAAAAATCCAAAAAAAATGCAAACTCAACTTCATTTTAAAGATAATTCAGAGGGGAATCTAATAAAATTATTTCTAATTAATTTTGAATAGTGGATTTTCTGTAATTAGGGTTTAATTAAAACTTAATAACCCTAATTACTCCCTAATGACTTCATTAATTAATTCCAAACTTCTTAGGCATGTTTGGTGGGATGGCTAATGCCTCCCCTAATTTTCTTAGAATTTATTAATGAGTTAATTAAAGAAATTAATTAATGAATCACTAATTACCCCTTAATGAAATTAAGAGCAATTAAATATATGAACAGTGGTTTGATCACTTAATTAAGATAATTAAACATTATTTAAGTGAATAGGAGGTTTATGGAATGATTTTGGGATATTTATTTCGAAGCTATTCCTTAAACCCCCTTTGTTCCTTGATCCAAACCTAATTAAGGATTAATCCATTAATGATCTTCTTAATTATCTTAATCAAATTTTAAAAATCAATCTGAACTTAATCATTCTCTTGCTGGGTAGATCCTTAGGTGTTCAAAATCCTAAAGTAAGCTTAAAGAAATCAAATCTAACCTACATGTGTGGGAAGGGTTATGAAAGTACTTAATGAAAACCCTTTAGCTTAATTAATCAATAATTGTGATCCAATTGCATTAGGCCCCTTTCTTTCTTAGGTGCATTGCTGATTTAAATTTCATGTGGTTACATATCATATGTTGGCTCATAATTGTTAGGTTAATTATATTAAAGAGGTATAGGTAAGGGGTAATTAATGGATTTAATTCACACCTTAACCTAAATAAAATATAAAATCAACTTAATTATTCAAAAAATTAAACTAAATCAACTCACACATGGGAGAAATGGGCTAGGACAAGCAAACCCTTTTCACATTTTCTAAATCAAATCAAAATCAAATTCAAAACAAAAATAAAAGTCTCTTAAAGCAACTTTAATTCACTTTGAATAATCTTATCTTATAGGATTGTCCTTAGGAATTAATTAGGGTGAATGAAGTTATAAGCTTACATCACTTTATCTCTTTCCAAGCATGTTAAATGATTGTATGACATGTGAAATCATGCATTTATACCCTTTTAAAGAATCAAATTAAATGAAATATTTCCTTTATGTCAAATTTTATGTTTTGGCTAAAGTAAGAATATGAGTGGCTATTATCACTATTAAATCAAAAATTATTTTCAAAACCTATAGATCAAACATTACAAATGAAAGTATGCTACTTATAAATACTTATAAGCTTGCATGTGATTATAGAATAAATGTGTTATGTGAATTCTTTCTATTTTCTTAACATGGATTTGTATAGGATTTACAAAGTATATAGGTCATTTCAAAAGAACATAACACTTGCTTAAATTCATTCCTAAACACTTTCATGCTATGAATTAAGAAGGATTTTTTACATTACACATATGTAAATTGCATAACCAAAGCAAAGAAACAAAAATCTTTTGCATGAGTCTTCACCTATTCATTTGCTTTTGTACATGCACATGTATTTAAAAAAAGTGGTATATTAATCTGGACATCCCGGGGTTATAAGGATTTAAATAGCCCCAAGTAGGTCTTGTACCATACACCTCTGGTGTAGAAAATAATGGTGTCATACTCACTTATATCTTTAATACATGTAAATGTGCATTTGATTAATGGATAAAAGAATTCCTCTCATTTTATCTTGCAAAGAATAAGACTTGCCTACATGTATTTAAAATTGTAGGAAGAGTTAGTTGGCGGCCACCCCCAGGCAGTTGTAAGTCCAACAGTTGGGTGGTTTATCCTCTCTTGTGGAGGTAAATCATATGTCCATTTTCACCTTAGATTTAGGACGTGCTTTGGCCCTCGCCAAAGCTCCCTAGATTTAGGTTATGAGATTGTTATTTCCCTTTGTAAGCTATAAGCATAAATCCTCACCTCTTAGGCATTTCTATGATCTTGTATCTTATAGGTCCTAAATTTCTAATAAAAATTCAACTCAAATAAATAATTCCCTTTAAATTCAAAAATATAAAGCCCAACCACAGGATAGTTTGGGATGCTCGCTAGGCTTCCTAACATCAAGAGCATCTCCTATATATCTTCCTTTGGTTTCAATAATAACTCCCTCCTTTTGATCAATCTCATTTGATCTTTCAAAAATAGCCAATTGATTGATAGTCCCATCTTTAAAATCTTTGGAGACAATAATCATTTATCTTAATCAAGAGTATTCTTAAGGAATCTCATTCCTTAAGATGTAATTATCTATGGGGGCTTGCCTCCATAGAGAACTAAATGAACTCGATTTAAAATAAACCCTACATTACTTTTCCATGTAAAGTAGGGTAAGAATCCTGGTACATATGAAGACCCATAGTCCTTAGGATTCATTATTAAGGTGATTAGGTCTAATATAAAATGGTGACTTCTATCTCTCGAGATAGTACATCATTCCTCAATGTCGTATCCGATCACCCTAATAAGAACATCTGCGGATCTACGTGGTGTCCAACCAAAAGTGTATTTTTATCTTCATTCATTTTTCAAGGATAGATGAAGATAGAAATATTTCACCATAGGACAATATGGGCTACGATTGTGATCGTAATATAATGGAGCCTTACTGTCCAAACCACCCAATCAGACTCGGTCATACATCATCTATATTCCAAAGCAGCCGAGAGGACAGCCACATCCTTCTTGGAGATTGGTTGAGAGTAAACATAGTATAACACTTGATTTGACCTTGGCCCCTTATGAGCTAGAGTTTTCTTAATTTATCACCTCTGATAAATAATTATTGAAGGTGCATAAATTGAGTTTATTTTAAGCTTTTAAAGATTGAACTTTATTTAAGCAGTTTTTTAGATTGATACTCAATTTGAGTTAATTTGATTTGAAATTAGAATCACATTTTGATGGAAGTATCCCCTCTGGTTGAAATCACCATTCAACATAGCCATCATCAGTGTAGTTAACCGATTGAATTGAATATATTTAAGAGCTATAGATCATGACAACTTTTTAGCTCCTAATAGAGAATTAAAACTATTGACACATGATAGAATTAGCTTCTTAGATATTTTACTAAGTTAAAATTCTTATAATAGATTTTTAGATTTTGTTAACCCGGACCTAGTCCTAAGACTAAATCAAGAAGCAACCCGCGCAGCATCCTTCATTCAGCATAGTGTCGGGACCCATGCGGGTGTATTTAAAGATGTCTTAATTAACGCCTTCTATTCGCTTGTATGATGTAGCGAATTCGATGGTGTTGTGTTATTTTAATATTTAATTTTGTATTTATACAAATGTAGAATCATTTTCATTTGATTCTTCATTGATTACACTTAGAAACATTCAATGAAAAGCTTTCTTCTTCTTCGTCGTAGGCATAAGGAGTTTTATTTATGATCATATAGATATTTCGAACGTATTACAAATAACACCCCTTTCTTTTCAAATTCTTTAATGAATCACCAAATGATCTAAACATTCACATTTACCAACGAGTCATTTAATTAAGCTCTCATTTTTAAACCAAATTATGGAGCTTAATACAAATTTGTTCGTGCTGTTTTTGTTCATTCCATCGCTTGAAGTTAAGCTTTCAGATTCCATGGAATTCTATTGAGATCACTTACAAATTTCATTTGAATTCCAAGCTTGAAGTCTATGTTTCATTTCATAAGAAAATTTTAATGTTTAGATCAAATCTTCTCTGAAATTACATGAGGCATAATTACAGATCTAAACTAACCCGGTGAAATTAAGAAAACTCTAGCTTATAATATATATGTTAATGAAACTCAAACTTTATTTCAAATCTGACAGATCTAATTGAGTTCAGTCATCTCTTCTTTATTTGATGCATAGTATTTAATTTATTTATGAATCATTAAATCACCACTCAAATTCATTTATGAATTATTTAATCTCTTTTATATTCATCTCATGGTCATCTTGAAAATCATTTCAATTCTAAGTTAAAAAGAAAAGATTTTATAAATAATCCCCTTGTTCTTATGCTCACATTTATATTTATTTTATTAATTCCATATTATTTCATTTTTTTTGTTTCTTTTTCTTAAATGAATCTTGATTCTTTTTTCCCCTTCCCAAACTTTTTTCAAAGTCCTAAAATTTGATGAAATTTTGGCAACATTTCAGCTAGGGGAGCAACATCTAACAGATGTTATTTACTGATATGCCCTAATGAGCATAATGCAGTGGTGTCTGATATCACTAATTTTATCTCACACCCTAATGAGCATGATGAGGCCTTCAAACCTACAAAGAAACAAGCATATACATATACACATTCACATATTTATCACATATGTTCACACTCATTTTTCTGTGCTTGCAATGATCGGCAAGGAGATAGAGAGGGAGATGCCAGAAACCAAGAGAAGAACCTGTCTAATGATGATGTTCCTCTCTGGCTGAGGTGAAAGGAAAAGTCAGGAAGAGATGAAAAAGGAGATGCTAGAAATCGAGAGAAGAACCTGCCTAATGGTGTTCCTCTCTAGTTGCAGCAAAAAGAAATTGAAATTTTAGATTGGGAGAAAATAAGAGAAATGGTAGAAGAAATTTTTAGTTTAGAAGAAGTTGAAGGAAGAAATGGAGAAGAAAGAAGGAAGAAGAGGAAGGAGAGTGAAATTTGAGTTTGGGGGAAAAGAAGGGGAAGAAAGAGTGGATTTTGATTTTATGAGGAGTAGAAGGGGAAGGAATAAGAGGGAAGAAGAAGAAGAAGGAGAAAGCTTACCCTTGCTTGTGGTTGGAGAGGAGAGAACGAAGGGCTTTGCTTGCAGTTTGGATGAGGGAAAAATTAGAGAGGGAACCTTTTTGGTCTTTGCTTAGCGACTGAGAAGAAGAAGAAGAAGGGAAAGTGGTGGGAATGGTTAGAGGAGAAGAGGAGGGAGTGGTTGTTGAGCGTGGAGCGCGCATGATGAGGGAGTGCGGGAGCTACTTTAGCCATGAGTAGAGACGATGGAATGAAAGTCTTATGCATAAATGAAGATCTTGTGTGTGTGAAGAAGAAAGGTTTGATTGGGTCACACATGAGGGATTAGGGCAGAGTTAGTTGTGCATGAAGGATTAAAGTCAGATCGGGTCATTTGAGTGGGATTTAGGTCTTTAAGATTATATTAAGGCTTTTAAATATATTTTTTATTACTTAATCAACTTTAATATGAACTTTATGCTGACCTCAATATAGTGTTGACATATATATCGATTCAAGGTTATTCTGATATTCCAAACACAATAGCACATTTCACAATCGGAGACTATTTGGTTCAAGTTGGCATTAAATTGGGTCAATTTCAATTCAAAATGTATTTTATCATTTTTGACCGCTCAATTTTTGCCGACGAATTGAGTGTGAACATTCTTACTTGATAGATAGATTGTGGTATTTCTAAACTAACGGTGCAATCAATTTCACAAATGGAGGTCATTTGACTTTTGTTAGTGCCTCCTAACCTTGAGCTTGATATGCACGCTGAAACTTGATCTCTTGATCAGTTGATCATCGAGTTATGCAATATTTATATTCTACCCATATTCGACATTTTGAACATGATGGAAAAGTTTATTCATTGATTGGAGATCATTCGGGTTGATTTTGGTGACGTCTAGTGTATTTCAACCTCGATTTGTGTATTGTCACTTCTGATCATTTGACATTTGCACAAACTCATTCGAATTGAGTGTGGAAAATGCCATTTGGTAGTTTTTGATATTTTGAAGCTAACGGTTAATCAATTTCATGAACGTAGGTCATTTGGATATCGTCGTAGCTTCCCTTCTCTAATATGCACATCGGCACATTGATAGCTCGATCACTTGATCAATTTATCTTTAAATTATGCAATATTTATATTATGACCAATTTTGATATTTTGAACGTGATGGCGAAGTCCGTTCATCGATCGAATGTCATTTGGACTGATTTCAGTGATGTTTAGCATATCTCAGCTCCGATTTGTGCTCTAAAGCATCAGAAGTTGATCGAATTCACCTTATAAGCTCGATTCGACTTGTGTAGCATATGTGAAGGTCAACAAATGCCCCCCAACAAATGTGATTCACATATGGAGCGAGTCACATTTTTTGAAAATTGGTTGACCCTTTGAGCTCTTCATTGCCTTCAGGATGATAGCCTTGAAGCAGAATGTCTTATTTAGGGTCGGACGAAGATTGTTGAATATGACTTGATTGATGAAATTCTTTTATGTCATTGTCAATTTGAGTTTCCTCCAACCCATTTCTTTCTTGGATGAATTTTTCAAGATTTTTTTGCTTGCTTGTTGATGATTTAACCCCAGAAATATATGTAGTAGATCTTGTGCTACGCTTGAGTACGTTGAAGTGTACATACAGATGACCTAGCCTTCCGGATTATATTAGGCCTATAATGTCATGTTATCAGCCTAGCAATGTGTGCTTTAACAGGCTGAATAATTACAAATTCCTTTGGTTTGGCCATCAGCTTTGTATGAACTATGAAATTATTTCCTCGGTCCTATGCTTTCTGCTTTGATGGACTTGATGAGGATTGACCTTGATTTGTGCTTTGTGCTTGATCATATCATTCAAGAATTGATTGAAATATCACCTTGCAGGCAATATAAAGATTGACTTGAGGAAGCTCTGAATTGAGAGTTTCTTTAGATTATCTTGGTCTATCAATCAAGTAGAAAGATCTCTTGGATTATAGTGGCTTATACTCACTAAGCTAGATCTGATTTGAGATTAAATAATTATCATCATTGGACTGAAAAGTAGGGGCTCTTTTACTATGGCCTTTTTCTTACGATTTATTGAGTGAGGAGAGCGTCAACAACTCGGCCATATTTGGGCTTGCTGAGTTTGACCTTTAAAACATACTCGAGTCTTTGACTTAAGTTGTTATGGATTGGTGATTTAGTCATCAGACTAATGAATGGGAGCTCTTTCACTATTGCTTTTTCTTACGGCTTATTGAGTGAGGAGAGCGAGCAACTCGGCTATTTGTAGGCTTATTGACTTCAACCTTTAGAACCCATCTGTGTCCTTGACTTCAGGATGTAGAGGTTAAGTTGATTGAAGCATCTAAGATTTGGAGTTCTTCTAACTTGATCTCGGACATTTGACGAATCTTCGAGAGAAATTTTTGAAATTTAGAGCTATTTCATGCAGAGGTAAATTCTTTTTGTTCCTGTAAGAGCCTACAACTTTAGCAATGATAGTTATAGTTAAATTCATGAATTTTAGCAAAAAGTTTGATGTCAACCTAAATCAGAATATATTCAAGGATCTTGTCTTATAGTACGACATCAACTCAAATAAACTTAACATGAAATAAAAATTCCCCTGTCTTGTAGGGGAAATTCTAAAGCATATTTAGAAGAACTTTTAAGATGGAATTAAGCAGATACATCAATATTTAAATTGATATGCTCTTAAGCATGTAACATTGTTTTCATTTATGTATAGAAATCTAAAAATGCCCCCTCTATAACAGGAAAGATTTCACAAAAAAGTTTTTTTTATTTGGAGTAAGTATATTTATTTAGGGATCTCGACATGGAGCACGATGTCAACCTAAATAGATATACTAAAAAAATGCCCCTACCTTGCAGGGAGATTTTAATTGTACTTCGAGAATGTATTCGTCATGTATAATACTTTTTTAGGTATTGACCATTAATTGGCGGCATTGGTCTTTCACCATTTAGGTCAATGAGTTGGTATGCCCCTCCTTGATACACTTTCTTAATAATAAAAGGGCCTTCCTAATTAGGCTCAAATTTATCACCAAATTACCAATTAAGAATACTTTGTCTTCTCAACACCAAGACCAATTCCCTTTTTTAGAATATTTAAGATCGCAGCGTATGGTCAAAATCCCTAGACATCTTTGCTCGATAAACCTCTTGATTTTGGTGAGCTTGCAATCTAATTTCATCAAGCGTGTCAAGTTCCTCCATCCTCAAATGAGCATTTTAATCTTAAGTTAAATTGCATTGGATGGCTACTCGAAGTGAAGGCAACTCAACTTCAAGTGGAAGAACTACTTCAGTTCCAAATACCAATGAATAGGGAGTGGCTTTAGTCGGCATCCTGTGGGTAGTTCGATACACCCATAGTGCCTCTATTAGTTTAGTATGTCATTCTCTCTTTTTTTAGTAAGGATCTTCTTGAGTAGTTTGACCAATATTTTGTTGAATGCTTCTACCAAGCCATTTGCCCTTGGATTATATATTGAAGAGTATTTTCAATCAATTTTGTGTCGATCGATGAATCTATAAATATTTGCACTTTTGAAAGTTGTGCCATTATCAGAGATTATTTGACGTGGCACTCCAAATCTATAGACCACATTATGCATAGAGAAGTTAATCACTCACTTAATAGTGACTTCTTTAAATGGGATAGCTTCAGCCCACTTAGAGAAATAATCAGTCGCTGCTAGGATGAAGTGGTGTTCAGTTAATGACGGTGAATCAATTGGTCCAATTATATCTATGCCACAGCATTTGAATGGCCAAGATGTTATTGTTGGGTGTAGTGGATTTGGAGGTTGATGGATTATGTTCCCATGTACTTGACATTCAATTCACCTCTTAACATGATTGATACAGTCTCTCATCATAGATGGCCAATAATAGCCCATCATTTTTATCTTTACTGCCATCTTGGGACCTGACTGAAGTGCACCACAAAGTCCTTCATGAACTTCAACCATCACTTTCCTACCTTCATCTGCATTTAGGCATCGTAGCCACATTTGCTTAAAGGATCTATGATATAAAGTGTTGTTGACAAAAGTATAGCGCAACATTCTCATCTCGATTTGAGCTGCGAGTTATTTATTATTTGGTTATTTGCCTTCTTTAAAGTAGTCAATGAAGGGTTGCCTCCAATCATGTGGATCTTCTACAAAAAAGGCTTCCCACTGCTTTTTTGAAGCAATGTCATTCTTAGCTCTTCTAGGTATAACTTCTTGTTAATTTTGGGGAGAATGAGGAGCAACCTAAGTCGTATCCTGTTGGGCCAAATTTTATAACCCCTCTACTGGCGGGGATTAGTACTTTGCTGGCTCTAGAACTCATCGAGTAAATATGTCGATCATGACATAATCACCATTCATACTTGTCAATTTCTTAACTAATTTTTCTAAGCAATCTACTTTGCTATTCTCGGATTGAGAGACTCAAGTTAATGTGATATTTGGTATTTGATTCATAAGCTTGAGAACTCGCTTGTGATATAAAGCTAACTCAAGTTTTTTGATTTCATAAATGTTAAGTACTTGATTTATAATAAGCTAGGAATCACCAAAAATATGCAAGTTTTGAATGCCTATGAAAAAAGCTTCTTCAAGTCCTACCACTAATGCTTCATACTCAGCTTCATTATTAGTTCTTAGCTCGGTCAACCCGTATGATCATTTCAATATTCCTCCTTCTAGTGTTATGAAGATGATGTTGATTTCTACTCTTACCCTTGGGAAATTTAGAGGTTGGACTTATTTGATTGATGAGGTTCTATCAAAGTATATTTTTTAAATTTGTAATTTTTCTCTTTCATGAATGAGCATAATTTGCTCATCAGGAAAATCATCGTTATGAGAAGAGTCCACGGGGATGGGATGTGTAGCAAGAAAATTTGCTAAGACTTATCCCCTCACTACTTTTTGTGAAACATATGTGATATTAAATTATAATAGCAATATTGCCCATCTTTCCAAGTGACCTGTCAATGATAGTCTTATCATCAAGTACTTCAGTGGATCGATCCTTGAGAAGAGGGTAATCTTGTGAGATAACATATAATGACAAAGCTTTTGGATTGCAAAGATCAATGCCAAACAGTGCTTCTCTATCAGAGAGTATCTCATTTCTGCTCCTATTAATCTTCCACTGATATAATAAAGAGCGTTCTTTTCTTTCTTCATTGTATTTTGTCAATAATGCTCCAAGGGACTTTTCTAATGCAGTTGTGTATAGAATGAGGGGCTTCCTAGTGATGGATTTAATAGGAAGCTTTTAATGCTATTGAAAGCTTCTTGGCACTCCTTGTCCCAATTGAATAGAGCATCCTTCTTCATCAACCTTGCAAATGATTGACAGCATCCTGATAGGTTTGATATAAATCGACAGATGAATGCAAGCTATCAATGTAAAGAATAGAGCTGACGTAAACTCTTCGGTGGTGGCATCTCTACAACTGCCTTTATTTTAGTAGGATCAATTTCAATTCTTTTGTAACATACAATATACCCAAAGAATTTTTTGGAGGATACCCCGAAAGCACATTTTAGAGGATTCATCTTGAGATCATATTTTTTAATTCTCTCCAATACAATTCTCAAGTCATCAAAGTAATTTTCATGATTTAAGCTCTTCACCACCAAATCGTCAACATAATATTCCACCTTCTAATGAATCAACTCATCAAAAATATGTGTCATGGCCCTTTGGTATGTAGCTCCAGCATTTTTTAATTCGAAGGGCATGATTGTGTAGTATTAAATACCAATTGGCGTACTAAATGTTGTGTGCTTCTCATCTTCAGAAGCCATCTTAATTTGATTATTTCCTGATGATCCATCCATGAATGAGAACATGTCATCATTGAAAGTATTATCCACTAATAATTTTGATATTGGGAGCAGAAAGTCATCTTTTAAACATGCCTTATTTAGGTCCCAGAAGTTAATGCAAATATGGATTTGATCGTTCTTCTTCCTTACTGGGATAATATTGGCTATCCAATCGCATACTTCTCCTCCCGGATGAAGCCTACTTTGATCAACTTCTTAGTTTCTACAATTACCTATTCTTCAATCTCCAACCTCATTCACCTAGGAGCTTGCTTAACAAGCATCACATCTGATTTAATTACCAGTTTATGAACTATTACATCAGGAGATAAGCCTGGAATTTTAGAATATGTTCAAGCAAAGAAATCCTTGAATTCACAAAGTAGCATTTTAGCTCTTCAACTTTCTCATTAGGTAGAAGGGCACTGACGAAGGTTGGAATGGGATCATCCTCAACTCTTAGGTTGATTTCTCTGAGTTCATCCATAGTAGTTGTTTGTCCATCATCTTTGAGTTCTTGTGTGGTTGACTTCTACTTCATCATCATTTGTAAGAAGAATTTCATTGAGATCATCTTCTTCATCACTATTAGTTTTGATCTCAGCCTCTATTATATTATAACAAACTTCATTTTGAAGAGATTAATGAATGAACCCAAGACCTTTAATAATAAACTTATCACTTCTTCGTGATGCCTAAGGACTTCTTTGGCTCCACATCATGTTAAAGTTTTGAGTTCTATTTTTAGTAGTTTCAATATGAATTCCAAGCTTATGCATCATTCTTCGTAATTTTTGTAGATAGTATATTGGTATTCTTATTAGCACTATCTCATCAGAATTTTCATGATGAGTAGGCTGATTAAAATTATGAGGTTAAGACTCTTCAGATTTGTAAAATAGAGTTCTTGTTCTGTCACTCTCACTCAATAGTGGCACATAGAATGTTATTAATTCTTCAATATTATGAACCTCCAGTGGAGTGATTTCTTTGAAGTGCTGCTAAAGGATGGGTATAATTTTGAAGGAGTCCTCTAACACTACCAAATGAGCTATCCTTTTTTATGTGACCCTCTAAACCCTATTTTCATAAGTAGATTCAAAGTCATAGTCTGAATCAGAATCACTTATTTCATACTTTGCCTTTCTTGGAAGTTTGTAAGTTTTCTTAGATTTGATAGAAATATCTTCTTCTTCTTCTTGTGTGTCACTTTCCAAATGAGGAACTGATCTTCTTGATTTTGGTGTAGAATCAAGTGTTTTAAGGAGAGTCAGCATTGCCTTCTTTCTTCCTCTTTGCTTATGCTCTTTCACCTTGTGAAGTTACTTTTTAGTTCCTAAAGTGGATGCTACTGCTTCAAGAGGCTCTATTGGCTTAGGCTCTTTAGGGATGAAATATTTTGCATCTTCATAGATCTTTGCTTCATGGACAGAGAATGGTTTTGGGTTACCAAAAATTCTGAGTTCTTCTCCTTCTTTTAAGTATTTCATACACTAATGCATAGTTGATGGAACCATGCCATACTCATGCAGCCATGGTCGCCCAAGAGAGATCTAAATGATGTATCAGCATCGATTACATGAAACTTGGCTTCTGTATATAAATCCTGAAACTTGAATAAGAGAATAAAAGAATCCAGGGTTTCTGCCCTTTCTCATTGAAACCATGAACTTATCTCTTCCAAGATGTTGGATATCAAGTGATAATACTCTTAATACTTTTAGACTCATAAGATTAATAGTAGAACCTAGATCAATCAATATTAGATTAATCGAGATGTCATCACTCTCTGCAGTAACATATAGAGAATGATTGTGATCTACTGTTCCCAACATAAGATCTTCTTCATAAAATATGATTACTGGAAGATCTTGAGTTTGCAATGATTCAATCATGCATTTTTAGCAAAGTAAGCTGCATAACTCTCTGGATCTTGGAGAGCCTATATCAAAGTTTTGCGGGAGTCTTTTGACATCAAGAGAGCCTCGTACACACTCAGTTGTGAAAGGATCTTTCTCAGATGTGATAGAATATTATAATCTATCTTTTTACTTGATTTAGGCTTTATCCTAGGATTTTTGGGAATGATATCTTCGTTGACTTCAATTTGTTTATCTTTGTCTTTATTTGCATTTCCTTTCTTTGATGAAGGTGGTAATGCTTTACCGCTTCTCAACTAAACTTGAATCACTTTGTCTTGCTCAGATTCCTCTAAAGAAGTAGTTTCTTCAAATCCACTTCTTATTCTAGAGGATTAACCAAAATGGCTAAACTAATTTTTCAATTTCATACATTTCATATGTGATGATATCGATGAGTTTGACTCTTCTCTATCGGGAAAACATAAATCTTCATCTGAACTGTTATATTTTTTTTAGTCATTAAACAAAATTCAGATGTTAATTTCTCAGGCTCTTCTTGCCTTCCTAATAAGAATTTTCATAGGTTGCTTGAGTTTGTCTGACTACCCTTGTCCTTTTGGAGTAACTGATGTTGAAGAATCTATGATATCACATAAATGATTCGACATGCCTTTACTGGACAAGATTCACCATTATCTTCTTCATCCGATTCAATAATACAAAGTTTAGGCATAAAGTCTACAAGCCTAAATGGTTGTCTTATCAGCTGGTGACACTCCTCTAAATTATTAATAATCTTTTATGTTGTAGTTCTCATCTTGATCTTCTTTTTCTTACCAGCTTCTTTGATTTATGAGGCCTGCATTTAGTAGACTGCTCCTCGTGTTGTGATGAAGTAGCCTTATCAAAATGCCATTGAGAAGCCCAAATACTTGGTTTAGGCATCTCTTTTAAGTTTAATATAAGTTCAAGTGGTGATTTCCACTTAACACTAGGGACACATTTTAGCTGCTTCAACATTTTCATTGTCTTCTTAGAGACTACAGTTTCCCATTCTTTAATCTGAATTGATTTTTCTTTCTTTTCATCTTTAATGGATGATACAGAAGAGGATGTAATCATCCTTGTAGACTCTCTTTTTGGGTTAACTAGAACACTATTGGATAATGTAAATTCACCTCATCGATACTTCCTTTCTAGCCAATCTTTGAAGACATAATAATCTTCAATAGAATGAATGATCATCTGATGATAGAGATAGTAATTTAAATTATTGACTTGATCAGCTTCTTTGAGCTTTTTAATTTCTAGCAATTATAATCCAACTTTGACTTCTTACCGAAATAATTTTGCCACACTGTCCTTTCTAAAGGAATAATCTTTGTTCATCTTTTTCTTAAGAGATTGCGCATTGGCTCATCATCTCTTATTGCTTATTTCGGAAGCTCCCCACCACTTGGAAAAGTCTGAGGCTTATAATTGCCTCCCAATACCAATTTTGGATATGGATTAGAATAGACTGGTTTCTTTTCCTTATCATCATTATATATTAGTTGTTTTTCTTTGTCTACATTATAGATTACCCGCTTTTCACCACTTGAGCTATAGGAAGCGATATGAGTTTCATTTCTTCTTGAGTCTGAAGGCTTATTTCTCTTTGATTTATCTGTATAGATTTCAGACTTAGGGAGATTAAATTTTTTAAATTTGGGCACCCTATCAAGCAAGTCCTGGAATGTTGTAATTAATGTCATACATCAAAATGGTGTCATTTTATCATCCATATTACCCATTAATAATTAGTCACATATTCTTCTTCCAATTATTGCTCATATTTCATACTTAGGTTACGCCACGACTTATGAATTTTATCACTGGCTCATATTTTCTCCTTTTCAGCAAGGCAAGGTCAGTGATTGTTATTTTCTCGATTACACTGGAGAACCTCTTCACAAATATTATCTCTAACTCAGTAGAGGTTTTAACCGAATCATTCAGCAATTTTGCATACCACTCGAAAGAATCTGAGGTCAGGCTACTGACGAACTAACAGAAAAGAAGTGCATCATTCACTCTTATGTTACCATAAGTAGCCTTAAATTAGGATAGATGTTGCTTTGGGTTACCAAGCCCATTGGAAGTATTAAATTTTAGCACTGAGTAACCTTTTGGGTATGGTACTTGATCATACTTAGCTGGGTAAGGGTAACCCTTACTCACCAACTTTTCAGCTTGCTCTGAAGCTATGACTGCCTTTATCTTTTCATTAATTATTATTTCTAGCTGAGCAACTATTATTGTTCCCTGTGTTTTATCCATATTTTGAATTATCGACTGAAGAGGTAGTTGGTTAAGTTCATTCCTCGCTTCATGTGTAGCATGTACTGTAGGAGCTTGAGGTACTAGAGAAACTGGTAGTATAGAAGTCGTATTATTAGCTACATGTTGATTAGCTGACTAAATAGGCGCTACATTTGATGTGATATTCTTTTGTGACATATCCATCATGATATTTATTTGTACCATCATATCATTTATCTTGGTACCAAGCTGTGCAATTTCCATGTCTTTTACCTCCATTTGATGTTGCATTTCTCTTTGTTCTCTAGCTAGTGCCACGACGTCAATCAATACAGGCTCTTCTTCTTCCTCTATTTCTTGTTATTGTTCTGCTCTATGCTCATCTTTGGGGGAAGAGCTTGATTGTCCTTCTCGTTATGCATTTATAGGGACAGCTATTACTGGGGTTAAATGGCGATGTTGAGTATAAAAGTGTGTACTAAGCTAATCATTTACTAGTTCAACCATATAAACAGTTTTCAACACCCATGATCTCTTTTTTATTTTGATCTTCTTCTTCTTCATCTTCAGTAGAGAGTGAAGATTCATCTTCTACTTGCTTCTGTGAAGACTCTTCTTCATAAACATCGAATTCAGGTTCATGTTCCCTAGATTCATGTTGTTAATGATGTCGAGCAAAAAGTTCATATATATCTCTGACCATATAGATGACTTCCACTTTCATAGTGTCCTCTTCATTATCTTCTTCTTACACATGAATTTTTGATCGACATTTCCAGTAGATATCTAGTTCAGTGTATGAAACAAACGCTTCTTCCATTAAAGGACTGCAATCAAAGTCAACCTTCTCTTGTAGGGGTGAATCTGATCGATGATGGGATCCCTTAGAGGATTCTCCATGGTGTCAACCATCATGTCTTTTATCAATGATATCCATTCTTTTGAGTATCCACTTCTGATGGGTTATTTTTGAGGCAGATTTTTGAGTATATGTATCAGATGCCACACCTCTTTCTTCCTTTAGAATTTCATTACGGGGCCTTGGCCTCCATTTCTACTTATCATTTTGTCGGGACCTTTCAGCAGTGAATTCTTAGACACGCGGTCCGAGTGTCATGCTCTGATGCTCACCGCATGAAGCATACTTGGCTCGATGACTAGTTACCATAAGAGATGGCAACCTCTTTGGCGGAGCTTTAGTATTTCTAATCACCACAGGCCTCTGAAATTTTCTTTTCATCAAGCCTCTTTCCTTGGCTACTTTAAGAACATTGTGTATTCTGGTAGATAGTGTTTTAGGTTTTCTCCTCTACGATGATGGAGCTTGTCGTTGTTAAGTCTAGAAAGACTACTTCACATCACCAGTAGAGCTATTCCTTTTTTCCCATTTTAGATTATCAAAGTTGTTATGGGTAAGAATACTCGCTTCTAGTGGTAGTATTTTTGTTCACTAGGTCATTCAAAGGGGATTTATTGAGCCCTTATCTCAGCATTTCTTCTTCTTCTCTACCTTCTGGTTAATTTGCTTCATGATAAGGAAGCTTCATGATCATGCTTTCCAGGTACAAAAGATTCAATCAGCACAGCAATTGTATCATGAGACATTAAAGACATAGTTTACTCACTAACAGTTCTTTTCATCACAGGGGCTTCAGATTGACCTAGTTTTTAAAAAAAATTGAAGTTCTCTATAGGGAGAACTCCTTGACAGTGGTTGGCTACTGAACTGAGCATGACTAGTACGAGCTTCAATAACTTGAGACCTTTCAGCATGGCTTCGGACGAGTGTACCACTGGTGGGTTCTTCAGGAGTTGTAGCTATAATAGCTGGGAAATTCAAGCTACCAAATTGAATGGTAGCCCTAACATCTCTTGTGTTGATGGCATTGGCTAAGCAGATGTTTGCACCATGCCTTAGCTGAACAGTGAAAGGAGTGCTCTGTAGATCCATTCTGTAAAAATGAAAGATGGGGATTAGCAATTTGTAATTATTATTTCACCTCATCCTTTCAAAATGCAAAGGTACTACAGAACAAAATAATAGTGTAATAAAAATATACTCTACAGAATAATTCATTCGACATAGAGCCATATGCATTTGTAATTTGAATTTCTTGCACATATAAATCACCATTTTTGTTTTGAATTTCCAAATATTATGTTGCTACTATAGCACATATATGACTAGCCAAAGATGGAAAGAGAATCCTACCCTTAGAGGAGTCGCTTGAAATCTGTGGGCTCCAAAAATTTATCACCGACCTCTCGACAATACTAAAGAGAGTTTGATTTAATTGTGTCGGGGTAATTTTCAAAAGGCAGATGGAATAGTGGATAAGACACTACCCATAGATTTCATCCTCATTTTATGAGCACTTTAGCTCTGATTCCAGGTTTCCTATAGGCACAAGCCCCTATAATTAATTACCTCCCAATGTGAGAGAACTTTCAATTAAGGCTAGTTATTAGATCGTTAAATGCATAGCGTATAGTAGCAGTATATGGAGTTTCAGAATTTAGATTTATGAAATCCATCATCATTAGCTTAAAGCGGATGGTTGGGGGAATGATGACGTGCCTGATCTAGATCTCATGATTTCGTCATCTCAGGATGTCGTAGTCCCTAGTCTACTTAATCAGAGGAAGTAATCGACCCAACCTAACCAAAGGATCCTTATCAGTATTACATTGGTTATATCGTCCAAGAAATCCTTGTAGACCTAGGGTGGTGTTTGTCTAAGGAGAGAGGCTCAAGTCTACCTTAGCTGACAAAAAGCTATTTGCCTTGTCAAGTATACCCTATGATTCACAACTCAAAGGGCAAAGCCATTGGGGAGCATACGGGCTACGGCCGTGATCATAATATAATGGAGTCTTACTGGCCAAACCACCCTATCAAAGGACTCTAGTCATAACTGTATCATCTATGGAGCCTACTAGCCAAGCCAAGTGGTCAGAGGACATAGGCCACGTCCTTACTGGCGAGAGATTGATTGAGAGTGAACATAGTAGAACACTTGATTTGACATTGGCTCTTTTGTGAGCTAGAGTTTTCATAATTTATCACTTCCGACAAATAATTATAGAAGGTGGATAGATTGAGTTTGTTTTAAGCTTTCAAATATTGAATTTTATTTAAGCAATTTTTTATATTGATACTCAATTTGAGTTAATTTGATTTGAAATTAGAATCTAATTTTGATGGAAGTATCTCCTCTGGTTGAAATCACTATTCAACACAGTCATCATCGGGGTAGTTACTTGATTGAATTGAATATATTTTAGAACTTTAGATCTTGTCAACTCTGTTTAACTCCTAATAGAGGATCAGATCTACTATCACATGACAGAATTAGCTTCTCAGATATCTTACTAAGTTGAAATTCTTATAATAGATTTTTTGAATTTGTTAACCCGAACCTAGACCTAAGATTAAACCAGGAAGCAACCCGCACAGCATCCTCAGACACTTGAATTTAAGCATTCAGCGTAGTGTCGGGGCCCATATGGGTATATTTAAGAATGTCTTAATTAACACCTTCTATTCGCTTGTATGATGCGTTGTGAATTCGGTGGCGTTGTGTTATTTTAATATTTAATTTTGTATTTATACAAATATAAAATCATTATCATTTGATCCTTCATTGATTACACTTGGAAACATTCAATGAAATGCTTTATTTGTCCTCATAGGCATAAGGAGTTTCATTTATGATCATATAGATATTGCAAACGTATTGCAAATAACACTCTTTTCTTTTCTTTTCAAATTCTTTAATGAATCATCAAATAATCTAACCATTCACATTTACCAATGAGTCATTTAATTAAGCTCTCATTTTTAAACTAAATTATGAAGCTTAATACAAATTTGTTTGTGAGCTATTTTTATTCATTCCATCACTTGAAGTTAAGCTTTCAGATTCCACAGAACAAATTTCATTTGAATTTCATGCTTGAAGTCTATGTTTCAATTCATAAGAAATTTTTTTCAATGTTTTGATCAAATCTTCTCGAAAATTATGTGAGGCATAATGTCACGGGGTTAGTTTATATATATATATATATATATATATATATATATATATATATATATATATATATATATATATATATATATATATATATATATATATATATATATATATATATCAATGAAACTCAAACTTTATTTCAAATTTGATGGATCTAATTGAGTTCAGTCATCTCTTCTTTGTTTGAAGCTTAGCATTTAATTTATTTATGAATCATTGAATCACCACTCAAATTCATTTATGAATTATTTAATCTCTTTTAAATTCATCTCATGGTCATCTTGAAAATTATTTCAGTTCTAAGTTATAAAGAAAGACTTTATAAATAATCCCCTTTTTCTTATGCTCATATTTATATTTATTTTATATATTTGTTTGACTTATTTAATGCAATTTTAATTCCATATTGTTTTTTTTTGTTTCTTTTTCTTAAATGAATCTTGATTCTTTCTCCACCCCCTCCCCTTTTTCAAATATTGCTTACTCGGTACGCCCTAATGAGTGTAGTGAGCGGTGTCTTGGACACCACAGCCAATTTTCATCTCATCACGCCCTAATGAGCACAAAGAGGCCTTCAAACCTGCAAAGAAATAAGCATATACATATACACATTTACATATTTATCACACATGTTCAAACTCATTTTTTTGCACTTGTAATGTTCGACAAGGAGACAGAGAGGGAGATGTCAGAAACTAAGAGAAAAATTCGCCTAGTGATGGTGTTCCTCTCTGACAGAAGGAAAGGTCAGAAAGAGACGGAAAGGGATATGCCAGAAACTGAGAGAAGAACCAGCCTAATGACGGTGTTCCTCTCTGGTTGAGGCAAAAAGGAATTGGAAATTTTGGATTGGGAGAAATAAGAGAAATGGAATAAGAAATTTTTCAGTTTAAAAGAAGATGAGGGAAGAAATGGAGAAGGAAGAAGAGGAAGGAGAGTGAAATTTCGATTTAGGGGGAAATGAAGGGGAAGAAAGGGTGGATTTTCGATTTTGTGAGGAAAAGAAGGGGAAGGAAGAAGAGGAAAGAATAAGAAGAAGAAGGAGAAAGCTTACCCTTACTTGTGGTTGGAGAGGAGAGAAAGAAGGGGTTTGCTTGCAGTTTGGATGAGGGAAAAATCGAAGAGGGAGCCTTTTTGGCCTTTGTTGAAAAGAAGAAGGGAAAGACGGGGAAATGGTTGGAGGAGAAGAGGAGGGAGCGGTTATGGAGCATGGAGCATGGAGCACGCATGAAGAGGGAGTGCGGGAGCTCCTTCGGCCGTGAGGAGAGGCGAGCAAACGAAGGTCTTACGCATGAACAAAGGTCTTGTGTGCTTAAAGAAGAAAGGCTCGATTGGGTCGCGTGTGAGGGATTAGGGCCAGGTCGGTCGTGCTTAAAGGATTAGGGCCGGATCGGCTCATTTTAGTGGGATTTAGGGCATTTGGATTATATTAGGACTTTTAAATAGTTTTTTTATTCCTTAATTGAATTTAATATAAACTTTACGTCAACCTCAATCTAAGGTTGATATATATGTTGATTCAAGGTTATTCTGATGTTCCGTACGCAACGGTGCTGTCCATTTTGCAACCGGTGGCCATTTGGTTCAAGTCGACGTCAAATTGGGTCAATTTCAATTCAAAATGTGCATTATCATTTTCGATAGCTCAATTTTCACGCAGACTTGTCTGAATTGAGTGCGAACAGTCTTACTTAATAGATTTCAATATTTTGAAACTAACGGTATAATCAATTTCATGAATAGTGGTCATTTGGCGTCGACCTCCCAATCTCGAGCGTTGGGGCTTCGACGATTGCTTCGGTTGATCATCAAGTTATGCAATATTTATATTCTGACTAGTTTCGACATTTTGAATGCGATGGTGAATTCCATTCATCGGTCGGAGGTCATTTGGGTTAATTTTGGCGTCTAGTGCATTTCAACCTCGATTTATGTGTTGTCACTTCCGATCATTCGACACTTGCACATACTCGTCTGAATTGAGTGTGAACAATCTCATTTGTTAATTTTCAATGCTTCCAAGCCAATGGCATGATCAATTTCATGAATGGAGATCATTTGGATATCATCGCAGCTTCTTTTCCCCGATATGCACATCGGCAGATTGATAGCTCGATCGCTTGATCGCTTGATCTTTAGATTATACAATATTTATGTTCTGACCAATTTCGATATTCTGAGCATGATGGCGAAGTTCGTTCATCAATCGGAGGTCATTTGGACTGATTTCAGTGATGTTTGGTGCATCTTAGTTTCGATTTGTGCTCTAAAGCATCCGAAGTTGATCGAATTCATCTTATAAGCCTGATTCAGCTTGTGTAGCATATGTGAAGGTCAACAGGTATTATTTTATGGTGTAGTCTTTGAAGTAGAATTCCTTATAGACTTCAATTTTTTTTTTTTTTTTTGGGAATAATGACATTTCTTCAATTGATCACTATATAGTTTTTTTTTAGCCCACATTACTCTCTGAATCTTTTACTCTTACTCTATTTTTTAGCCCACAAGACTCTGAGTAGAGTAAATTATCGCCGATGGATAAATTTGAATTCAACATTCTAATGGTATTAAAAGGGCACAATTGACTATCATTTATAATACAATTAATTGATCATAGAGCATAACTTTCATTAAAAAAAAAAAGCAAAATTGCATAATGGATTCTTGAGCCAAATTATTATTTTATTTGTAAGGAATATATAATTTTGATGGCATCAAGTAAATAAATAAATAAATAATATTTACATATTTCTTGGCATCAAGCCAATACTGCAACAAGTCTTTAGAGGACAAATACTATATATTCCCAACTGTCTTTGGTCTCTCCATTGAAATTAAAATAATAATAATAATAATAATAATTGAATCAGAACACATACTTTCATATTTCTAAAAATAAAATTACAAAATCATAGTCTTCCTCAAAATTTCAAAATTACAAAATTGTATAATGTAAAAAATGTTAGGACTTTTGAATGTGAGCTCACATATAAATTTAATAATACATTATGTGCTATCTTATTTTTAAGTCTATTAATTTTGTGATCAAATAAAGATTAATTAATTTTGGGCTTTCGAGGCATATCATTAATTTTGTATAGAATTATCATGTGTAGAGCCCGGACATTTTATTTTATTTTAATGATAAGCTAAAATAAAATGAAATACACTCAAGTATAAATAGGGTCATGATCCCCATTCTAAAGGGTCGGTTTTTATTTTTCTCACATCTCATCTTGAGTGAAAAGAAGCTCTCTCTCTCTCTCTCTCTCTCTCTCTCTCAAGAACACCCTTATAGAAGTGGAAGGCCAAAATTCCCGTAATAGCTCTTCCATGGATTCAAGTACACTTCTGATTAAATATTCTTGATGATTTGATATGAAATCTAAGAAAGATAAATTTATTCTACCTTCATATGTTTCCAACAAGTGGTATCAGAGCGGTTATCATATTGAATCGTTGAGAAATGATTTTTCCTATTAATATTTTGTATTGATTATTTAAAAATTTTAGATCAAAGTACATGATTTAAAATTTTTTGAGCAAATAATTTAGTCATCTACACGAAGTATCAATATCATTTAGATGGATTTTATATTGTTGATTTTGAGTAAAATAATATAGCTAAAATTTACTTTATACTGTGATCATAATTTCATTTTTTGTTTATGTAATCAATATATTTATTTTCGCCAATATGATTTTAATTTGAGAAATAAAATTCATATTCCGTCATATGAATTTGATTCAAGCATGCTTCATCTTTTATTTTTTTTTAATTTTGACAATTTTATAAGATTATAGTTAATGCATATAATTATTTTTCTTATTATTATATTAAAAAATTGAAAAAAGATGAACCATTTTTTCCAAAATCTCTGTTTTAAATCTCGTAAAGAAGAATTCTGCATTTGTTTGATTTTATGAGTAATTAATGATAATTACTTATGGTGCATCTTAAATATTTCTTTTTATTGCATTAAGATAGTTATAAATATTGCATTTAATGCTTTTATAAAATAAAATGTTTTATTGCATTAAGATAGTTATAAATATTGCATTTAATGCTTTTACAAAATAAAATATTTTACTGTAGAGTCAAAAAGATAATAGTTAAAATGGAAATATTTTAGATTATAATTATGAAATGTTCTATATAACACATTTCATTTAAAACAATTATATCTTTATATTAAACGTTTCTTAAACATTTGATAGTAATGTTAGAAATATTAAATACTACTTTTATGTATTTTATAAATATTTATATATAACTACTTGAAGGTAAACTTATCTACTATTATATTTAATACTGCTGCTCTCAAGTCTCTTAATTGAATTTATGAGATCTTATTACAAAAAATAATTAAATTAACTAATATAAACTCAAATTAGTTGTTTTGATTTGAACAATTATTAAAGTTTATATTATTGTCAAATTATTTGAAGTTAGTATAAATTGAATTACTAGAATGAAATAGTTGATATTCATTATTTTAAAATAATTTAGATTGAAATAATATGCCACCAAAGTGACCTTTATTATATCAATTTATTTAATTTTGAAATATATGAATATTACATAAGGATTATATTTAAATCTAAAAAAAAAAATCCCAAAGGAATATTATTTTTTGGCAAGATTTTGTCGGATTATAAATATGTGATAAATTTGTATTAATCATGATACAATATGTCATCCAAAGATGATATAGTTGATGATTTTATTATCAATATTTGTTAACTGTAATTTTAAGAGTACCATTTATAAATTATTATTTCTATCCAAAGACTAAATTACAATGTTATGCTATGTATCTTATATGTGCTCATCTTATTGAACATTTCATTTCAAGCATGTATTTTGTTGACAATTTGTTTACATTATATATGCATAAGGAAATGATAATGTTATTAATTATGAGTATTTTTTGTTCTATTCAATTAATGTTTCTTCTATATTTAATTTGAATAATATTTCGGTGCTCAACAGCACTAACTTTAAGAAATAGAAAGAGCATATCACCATTATTCTTGGGTGTATGGATCTTGACTATACGATCCGGACTGAACGTCCTCCCACCTTTACCATAGAAAGTACTATTGAACGTCATGAGTCTTATGATCATGAAGCATTACATTCCAGAAACCAAAAGAGGTGTAATGTCTAAAGAGGAATCTGCTAAAAAGTATCTAAGCCAAATAGCAAATCGTTTCATTAGTTTTAAAAAGATCGACATGAGTACTATTCTTAGTAAACTCATTTCAATGTGGTATAAAAGTAATAGAAACATAAGGGAGTACATTATGGGGATGTCTTATTTTGTCACTAGACTGAGAGCACTAAAATTAGAGATGTCTGATGACATTCTTGTGCACTTTGTTTTGATCTCTCTTCCTGCACAATTTAATCCTTTTAAGATAAGTTATAATACTCAAAAGAAAAAATGGACTCTTAATGAGCTCATTGCTCAATGTGTGCAAGAGGAAGAGAGATTGAAACATGACAAAATAGAAAGTGTTCACTTAGTTACTTTCTCTCGTGGCATTATTACTAAAAAAATGAATTTATAAAGGCAAAGGAGCTGCAAACAAAGGGACTTCACAGCATAAGGTACAACATAAATAAGATAATGTTGTTACTTATTTCTTTTACAAGAAGGTTGATCATGTGAAGAAGGATTGTCCCAAGTATGCAAATTGGTTGGTGAAAAAGGATAAAATTCTCAACTTTGTTTATTCTGAAGTTAATTTATCCTTAGTACCAAATCACACTTGGTGGATAGATACAAGTTCAACTACTCACATAAGTGTGACTATGCAGGGTTGTTTAAGGAGATGAATGTCAACTGATGCTGAAAAATTCATTTATGTGGAAATGAAAATAAAGCTCCTATTGAAACAATATGCTTATATATATTATATCTAAAATCTAGTTGTATTTTGAATTTACATGAGACTTTTTATGTGTTATCGTTTATACAAAATTTAATTTATATTTCTTGTTTGGACAAATCTGATTATTCTTGATCATTTGGAAATAAAAATTTTAGTCTCTTTCAATATTCAAATATTATTGATACTAGTTCTTTGGTTGATAATCTATATAAATTAGATATTTCTGCTTCACAAATTAATGAAATATTACATGCAAGCAGTTTTGGTACAAAGCAAAAATTGATGAATAAGAATTCATATATGTTATGGCACAAGCATTTAGGATATATTTCTAAACATAGAATTGAAAGACTTGTGTCATAAGAAATTCTTGATTCTCTTAATTTTTCAGATGATAAACTCTGTATAGAATGTATCAAGAGAAAATAAATAAATATCAAGAAAGTTTATGTTAATAGGAGTTTAAACGTCTTGGAATTAATCCATACTGATATTTGTGATCCATTCTCTACAACTACTTGGAATGACCAACAATATTTCATTACTTTTATAGACGATTATTCTCATAATGGGTACTTATACTTGATTTATGAGAAGTCACAATCACTGGACGTATTCAAAATTTTAAGGCTAAAGTTGAAAATCAACTTGGAAAGAAAATAAAAGCTGTCAAATCTGACTGTGGTGGTGAATACTATGGCAGATATGATGGATAAGGTGAACAACGTCCAGGCCCTTTTGCCAAATATTTAACAGAATGTGACATCGTTCCTCAATACATCATGCTAGGGACTCCAAGTCAAAATGGTATAGCTGAGAGACAAAATCGGACCCTTATGGATATAGTTAGATGTATGATAAATCATTCTTCTTTACCAGAATCACTTTGGGGAGAAGCCTTAAAGATTGTAGTGTACATCCTTAATAGAGTTCCAAGCAAAGCAGTGGCTAAAACCCCATATGAATTATGGATTGGGAAGAAGCCTAGTATTAGGCATATTCATGTCTCGAGATGTCCAGCTGAAGCTAGGTTATATAAGCCTAATGAAAGAAAATTAGACTCAAGAATTATAAGCTGCTATTTTGTTGAATACTCAGAAAGGTCGAAGGGTTTTAAGTTTTATGACTCTTCAAATAAATCCTTTTTCGAGATGGGCAATACTAAATTTTTTGAGAAAGTTGAATATGATGGGAGTAATAAACTTAGGAATTTTATATTTGAAGAGCAATTTATTATTCTTCCTATAGTTATAATAGAAAATGATCAGATAATTTTACCTAATCTTATTTAAGTTGTAAATACGGATAATCAAAATATTCTTGAGTTAACTCCCACTCATACTAAGGAATCACAACAACCTTAAATTGAAGTGTCATTAAGAAAATCCACTACGGAGAGGAGATTAGCCATTTCAGATGATTATGTTGTGTATCTCGAAGAACATGAGTTTGGCATTGGATTGAAAAGTGATCCAATCTCTTTTAGTCAAGTCAAACAAAGTGTTAACTCTCATAAATGGATAGAAGTCATTGAAGATGAGATGAAATCAATGAAAGACAATGATGTTTGGGATCTTATCGAATTGTCTGAATCAGTAAAACTCATTGGTTGTAAATGGATTTTTAAAATCAAACGGAATTCAAAAGATAATGTCGAAAGATATAAAGCACGTCTAATCGGTAAAAGTTTCACTCAAAAGGAAGGTATTAATTATAAAGAGAATTTCTCTCCAGTTTCTTCAAAAAACTCTTTTAGAATCATTATGGTACAAGTAACTCATTATGATTTAGAGTTACATCAAATAGATGTAAAGACTGCATTTCTCAATGGCGATATTGAAGAAACTATATATATGGTGCAACCAAAAAATTGTCAATCTTCTGATTCAAAATACATGGTATGAAAATTAAAGAAATCCATCTATAGTTTAAAGCAAGCTTCCCGTCAATGGCATAAGAAATTTAATCAAGTGATTACTTCTTCTAGTTTTAAAGAAAATATTGTTGATCAATGCATTTATCATAAAATAAGTGTGAGTAAATTCATCATCCTAGTGTTATATGTTGATGATATTCTACTAGCAAGTAGTGATATAGGCCTTTGCATGAAACCAAGAAATTTCTTTCAAATAAATTTGAAATGAAAAATCTTAGGAATGCATCTTTTGTGTTGGGTATACAAATTCATCGAGATCGTTCTTGTGGTATACTTGGTTTATCATAAAAGACATATATTGATAAATTGCTTAGTAGATTTGGCATGAAAGATTGTGCACTAAGAGATACACCCATTGCTGATAAATTCAGTTTGCTTCAATGTCCAAGAAATAAATTTGAAAAGAAAGAGATAGAAAAGATCCCTTATGCATCTGCAATAAGGAGTCTTATGTATACTCAAGTTTGTATGCGTCCGGATATTACGTATATTGTTGAAATGCTTGGCAGATATTTAAGTAACCCAGGAATGGATCAATGGAAAGCAGTAAAATAGGTTATACAATATCTCAAGAGAACAAAAGACTTTATGCTCACATATCGGAGATCAGATCATTTGGAGATCATCCGAGATTTTGGTTGCCTCGATAGTAGAAGATCCACTTCATATATTTTCTTATTAGAAGGAGCTATATCTTGGAAAAGTGCTAAACAATCACTTATAGCTTCTTCCACTATGAAAGCAAAATTTATAGCTTGTTATGAGACATCAAATCAAAGAATATTACAAATTTTATCACTAGGCTAAATATTTTTGGTGGAATAGAGAGCCCATTAATAAATAATTTGATAATATTGAGTTGTATTCAAAGAACAACAGAGTTCTCAAAATCAAAAAAACATATTGACATAAAATTTCTTGTTGAAAAAAGAAAGAGTTCAGTTCTCAAGTATCTATTGAAGATATTAGTAAATAAAATGATCATAGATCCACTTACAAAAGGTTTACCACCTAAAGTATTTCATAAGCATGTGGCTCGTATGGGAATGGTTTATTTTGATGATATGCTAGCATAGTTGGAGTTTGCTTATGATGTTCAATGATTTTAAATATATTTTTCTGATCAGAATAAAGTATTGCTATTATCTTATAATTAAAAACTCTGAAATAAAGTTATGTAGTTTCAATTGTAGTTTAGTATAAATAAATGAAACTATATTTATGACTCTTTGAATTATAATATAGGACAAGTTAGAAATATACATTATATATGATCACATTACATGAAATTTTCATGCTAAAAATTCATACTTGATCAATGTCGCTAATCATATTGATTTAGTGATCATTGATGGGTCTTGTTATTAAAAAATTATAATAAAGAACACTTTGATTTTATGTCAATATTATTAATGGATCAGATTATCTAAAGATATTCTTCTTTGAAGATAGCAAATATTGAGCTCTTAAAATATTTAATAATGTATAATTATCAAGCAATATATATGTGGCCCAAGTGAGAGATTGTTAAGAATTTTGAATGTGAGCTCACATATAAATTATACATTATGTGCTATCTTATTTTTATGTCCATTAATTTTGTGATCAAATAAAGATTAATTAATTTTGGACTTTTGATACATCTAATTAATTTTGTATGGAATTATCATGTATAAAGATGAGACATTTTATTTTATTTTAATGATGGGCTAAACTAAAATGAAATGTACTTAAGTATAAATAGGATCATGATCACCATTCTAAAGAGTCGGTTCTTATTTTCCTCACATCATATCTTGAGTGAAAAGAAGGCTCTCTCTCTCTCTCTCTCTCTCTCTCAAGAACACTATTTTAAAAGTGAAAGGCCAAAATTCTCGTAAATAACTCTTCCATGAATTCAAATATACTCCATTAAATTTTTTAATGATTTAACGAGATCCAAAAAAAGATAATTTATTCTATCTTCATATTTTCAACAACAAAAAAAATCTTTTGATGATGACTTTTAAGTGCTCAAAGTCTTTAGAGACCATACATTTGATATTTATGGGTCATTGCTTGACATTATGCTATTTATTTTCTTACATTTATTAAAGATCCTTTTATAATATGGTTATATATATTTGGATTTTTTCATAATCATGACATTAAGTTGCTTCAAGTGCTTCTTAGGTCACAAATTGTGATAGAGATTTAATTGTCTTCTTAGTTCAAACATAAACTATCGAACAAATTTTACTTTTAAATTTTATTTTTTCATTTTATATTTTATTTATATTTTATTTTGAAATATATTATTGAATGATAATAATTATTTTATAATAATACTTAAAATATCTAAAAATTATTGAATGTTTTTAAAAATATATTATTTATTTTTAAAATAAAAAATAAAAATACTTAAAATATATTAAATAAATTTATTTTAAAAATAACAAATAAAAATAAAAAATACATTAAAATTGATCTCAATTAGGCCTTTAAAATATTAAGATTCGAGAAGAACCATGATTTTCGCTCAAAAAAAAAAAAATCAATTTTTTTCCACAGAGGCAAGCGGCTAATTGAGTCATGCATAGAGTAAACTAACATCAAAACTAAAGTTATATTTAAGATAATTTTTTGTCTGCAATGCATTCATATCACTTGTGATGAGAAGGCTATATTTTATAATTTGATCAAATAAAATCGATAGTTATCAAAAAATTATAATCATATTTTTTTAAAAATAAATAAATATTGTAATATTTATCGTAACTTTTTAGACAACTTCTTTTACAATAACTTCACAACTATATTTTGATAATTGATATATCTCTCTAAAATTTTATATCATACATTTCAAGATATTCAATCAAATTCAACGACTAAGAAGAATAATATTAGAATTGAAATCAAAAAATGATTTCAAATCAAGTTCAAAAAGCTATATAAAAAAACTAGAGATGATTGGATGATCAAATGACTTCTAAATTTAACGTGCTTATAGTCGACTCGAGCGGCTCAACGAGACGAATCCAACGAGCCTAAGATTAATCAAATCAAAGATCATTTAGATGGTCAAATCATAAAAAAAAACTATCTATGGTCAAATGAATCAATACGGACCGTCTGATAGAGTGTATTGAGATTTTGGCTACAATGACCAAAATGCCCTCACAGAATCCTATAAATAGGACCTCATTCTTGTCATAAAAGGGGAAGGAGAGAGAACTTAGAAAGTGAGAGAATTAAGTAAATTATCATTGCTATTCTCTATTATCATCATCAACAACAAGTATAACCCAACTATTATGCATAAGCAATGATAATTCTCATTATCAAGATTTCTCACATACAACCTTGTAATCTATCGAAAGAATTCAAATTTTGTACAAAGTTGATATATAGTGAACTATCTTTACCGAAGCTAGGCTGATTTTTTTCTTCTTGGGGTTTTCACGTAAAAATTCGAGTTCCTTACTTTTTCAACTATCTCGCATTCGGATTTCAACAGAAGTGAAGTATTATTCTACCACTACAAGTCGCATGAATAGTTTGCCGTGGGAATTCTCATTACTTCATCATGTCAAACAATCAAGTTTCTCAACAATATCGAAACTATCAGCCAAGTGGAACATTTCATATTTTTGAGGAGCGCATGCGACGAATGAAGATTCATCAAACTCTGATTCTTTGGCTTTTGTGGGAAACTAGGAGGGGGGTGCAACTCTTAATCTTAGAAGATCGCCCATGTTAATATGCTAAGCATCTAATTGATCATCAACCCAAGAAATAAGTCAAAGTTCGAGGATATTCAACACTGAGAAGAAGATAGCTTGACAAACTATTATCTTTATATTATAAGGTAAAGATCAAGGAGCAACTTTTGCTACAACTTCAAGTGGGTGTTTTTATTTGACCTCTTCCACAGGTTAATGTCATCGAGTAATATTCTAATAAATAATCTCAGAAGAGTCAAAATGTTTAAACTCTTCCACACAGTTTAACATCATACTTTGACAAAATAACCTCGGATGAGAGTTAAAATTATTGACTTCTTCCACACAGGTTAAATGTCACCAAATAACACTCTAACAAACAACCTTAGATAGGTCATAACTTTGTACCTACTCCACACAAGTTTACGTCAACAAGTAATACTATAACAAATAATCTCAGAAGAATCAAAATGTTTAACCTCTTCCACACAGTTTAACATCATACATTGACAAAACAATCTCGGATGAGAGTTAAAACTATTGACTTCTTCCAGTTAAATGTCATAGTAAAACTCGACAAACAACCTGAATAAATTTGCACATACTCCACACGTTAAGATCATCGAGAAGACTCAACAAACAACCTCGATGGGTCAAAATCTCCCGATTCGACTTCTTCCATACAGGTTAATGTCATCAAGTGACACTTTGACAAACAATCTCGGATAAGTAAAAAATATTTCACAAATTCTTTCAACTTCTTTCGTACGTATAAGTCAATGGCATCAAATAACACCATCAAAAATGACACTATTAAATTATTTGTCAGAATTTCTGAATTTTTTTAGGAATGATTCATAATCAATGTTCCTCCACCACCTTGACAGTTGTTAACTATTGAACCATCTATTGGAGTTTCAAGAAAATCAATTTTCTATAAACCACGGGCCTTGATACCTTCAAATCATGTCAACAAGGATACTACGCCTAAGAAAACCAAGTCATTATGAACTACGGGCCTTGATCACCTCCAAACTCAGTCAGTCCGATGAGGACAGTTGACGCCTCTCTCGAGGGAAAACCAGAGCCTCGTCATATGAACTACAGGCTTTGATCGCCTCCAAACCCGGTCGATCCAACGAGGACAGTTGACGCCTCTCTCGAGGGAAAACTGGAGCCTCACCGTATGAACTACGGGCATTGATCGCCTCCAAACCCGGTCGGTCCGACGATGACAGTTGACGCCTATTTCGAGGAAAAATCGAGCCTCCAGATGAACCACGGCCTCATCGCAAACCCGATTTGACGAGGATAGTTGATGCTTCTTTCGAGGGAAAATCGAGCTCAGAGATGAACTACGTCGCCTCAAACTGATTGGTCCAACGATGATATGACGCTCTCAGGGAAAATCAAGCTGTAGAAATACGCCTTGATCGCTTCCAAACCCTCGGTCCAACGAGGATAGTCTTCGAGAAAATGAGCCTCCCATAACTATGGGCCTTGATCGCCTCCAAACCCGGGTCCAAATGATAGCTGACGCTCTCTTTGAGGAAAAATGGGCTCGTGAATTATAGGCCTTATCCTCAAACCGTCCAGGTGAGGTGATTTAGAAACCGAGATTAGGGCGGAACTGAGAGGGTATTGGCCCATTATCTGAGGTTAATGGAGGCTAGAAAGCGGAAGCATACTGGAGCTGAATTCGGGATCTGTCTAACAGTTAGTTGGAATCCCGAGATGGAGCCTGCGGGAGGGGTCGGCGCCATTATACACGTAAGTAAAAGCTACCAAAAAATAAAGAAATGTACGAGTTTTTCCTTACCCTTTTCAAGGTATTTATACTAGAAAAAATTACTCTTCAAATTATTTAAAAAATAATAAATAATAAATTAAAAAAATGAAGAAAACTCTTCATATTTCTCATTTAAAAAACCTGTTCATATACCTAATTAAAAAAAAAATGAGAAGAGAAAATTATTCATATTTATATAAAAAAAAAAGAAATTCTTCATATTCCTCATTAAAAAAAATAATTTATATTCTTAAAAAAACTTTTTATCTTCTTAAAAAAAAAAACTCTTCATATTCATCATTAAAAAAAATATTTATATTCCAAAAAAAAAACTCTTCATATTCATCATTTAAAAAAAATTATATTCTAAAAAAAAGTCTTCACATTCCTCATTAAAAAAAATACTCTTCACATTCTTTATTTAAAAAAAAAGCTTTTTATATTAAGTAGGATCTTTTCATCTCTCTCTCTCTCTCTATCTCTCTCTCTCTCTCCCACTCTCACACGTTAAAATGAGAATAAAAATCTCCTCTCTTTCAATCTCTCTCTCTCTTCTTACCCTAAAAAAATCAAATAGCCACTCTAAAAATATATATAATAATATAAAAAGATAAAGTAATTTATATATTATTACTTTATACATATAAAAAAATAAATAAATATTAATAACTAATCTTAATAATTTTTAGTTAAAGTGATTTTATTTTTGGATGAAACAAGCTTTATCCAAAAATAGGGAGGCAAATGATATCCCTCTAAAATTTTATATCAAGTATGAATTTCAAGTTAAAGCATATATTCAATCAAATTCAATGACTCAATGAGATGAGTTCAATAATACTAGAATCGGATCAAATCGAAATGAGTTTCAAAAAAGCTACGTATGAAAACTTGTCCTTAGGTGATCAAATGACTTCCAAATTTGGCGTGCTTATAGTCGAATCAAGCGGCTCGACGAGACGAATCCAACGAGCCTGAGATCACTCAAATCGAAAATCGTTTAGGCGATCAAATCATCAAAAAAAAAACTATCTATGATCAAATGAATCAATACAGACCGTTTGATGGAGTGTTCTGAGATTTTGGCTACAATGACCAAAATGTCCTCTCAGAATCCTATAATTAGGACCTCATTCTTATCATGAAAGGGGAAGAATGAGCTAGAAGCGAATTTAGGAGAAAGTTGAGAGAGTGCTAGAAGTTTGAAGTTAGATCACCATGCGTGTTATTAGATGTATCATTATGCCGCACCATAACCAACCATTACAATCCAACTATCAGTATAACTATAACGATTAGAATTCTCATTATCGATTTCTCACATACAATTGTAATCCACTGGAAGATTCAAACTTTGTACTCTAAAGTTGATATATAATTAAGCATCTTTACTGGGATAGGCCCCGTAATTTTTTACCCTCTTCCTAGGATTTTTTCACGTAAAAATTTTGAAATTCTTACTCTCTTTTCAACTGTTTGCATGCATGCTAAATTTCTCAATGAAGCTAAGGCATGAAATTGTATTCTACCGCTACAAATTTTCTGGCACGCAATAATAATACTATAAATGCCCCAAACAAACTTTAACATAATGCATCACTTTTGATGTCACATATCATCTAAAAACATATCAATTACACCATTTAAAAAAATGTTAATCACGCAAAAGCACGATGTTTAGACCATGCTAAGTATCATGACTTGATATTATTAAAACAAAAAACAACTTTCTAATCACTCCGGTTGAGTCACACAATAAGAGTGTATCTAGTGTTTTTCTAAACCTACAATATCATCGATGCTTATAACTTAGAAAGTTTTATTTGAGGTCAATATGATAAAATAATAGTAAAATTATTAAAAAAATAGTCTAAAATTATGATAAATATTATAAATTTTTTTATTTTAAAAAAATCAGATCATAATTTTCTAAAGGTCACCATACTCCATCAAATTAAATTGAAAAATATAACTTTACAAACTCCACCTACAAAGCAGTTCGAACCACACACACCATAAAAAAAAAAAACCTCCAAACAGAACCTTAACCTTCGGTTGATACTAATAATTATGGGATGCATTATATGATATGATTGAATAACTACAGTATCATACAAATCCTATATGCATATAAGCACCTAGCAAGAGTTCATATTAGGCAACAATAGGTTTTATGTACTAAATTATAGCTCATGTAGGATTATTTAAATTTACATTCTCATTATAGTGGCACAACTTCCTCATTTTCTTATAACTAAAATAACAAGGATATCGATCATACGAGAAGATCAATCTCAAAATATGTGAAACTTATAATAAAATAATTATATTTATTTACTATTTTAAAAATAATTTTATTTAAAACATGAAGATATTAATGTCATAAGAAGATTATGAAAAAATAAAAAATAAAAAAAAGTAAGTCCAATGTAAACCCTAAATCCACACAAGCCCAAAATAAATATCTAGCTATTGGAATAGTAAAAAAATCAGCCAGCATTCTCTCAATAGGAATATACATCAAAATGTATGGCCTGAAGGAAACTAGGGTGTCAAAGGTAGCTATCAGATATAGTGTTGAGCACTATTATTGTTGACCTTCAAATATGTATCATAAGTCATAAGTCAAGTCAAGTGCATAAGTCTAATTCGACGGACTTCAAAAGCGATCGTGCACAAATCGAGGCTCAAAATATACTGGACGTCACTGGAAATGATCGAAAAGACCTCCGATCGGTGAACGGACTTCGCCGTTGCGTTCAAAACATCAAAATTGATCAGAATATAAATATTGCAAAATTTAATGAGTAATTGATCAAGTACTCGAGCTATAAATATGTCGACGCACATATCGGAGTCGGGAAACTACGACGATGACTAAACAACCTCCGTTCATGAAACTGATCACGTCGTTAGCTTTAAAATATCAAAATCTATCAAATGAGACTATTCACGCTCAGTTCGAACGAGTCTGTGCAAATGTCGAGTGATTTGAGTTCACACACAAATGAAAGCATCGCGTCACCAAAATCAACTCAAATGACCTCCGATCCGCGACGGACTTGTATCGCGTTGAGCGTCAAAATTTGTCAAGATATAAATATTGCACGACTTGATGATCAACTGATTAAGCACTCAAGTCGTCAACGCGTCTGCACGCATATTGAAGTCAAGAGACGCCGACGAGGATCAAACGACCTTCGTTCGCGAAATTGATCATGTCATTGGCTTTGAAACGCCGAAATCTATCAAGTAAGACTATTCTCACTAAATTCGGATGAGTCTGCATGAAAATTGAGCGGTCGAAAGCAGCGGCTGCACATTTTGAGCTAAAATGGAATCAATTTGTGGCCGACTGAAACGCCTCCGTCAGCAGCTTTGCGTCGTGCATCAAAATATTACATTGATATATATTGACTATGTGTGTTTACCGTCGCGAAATTTACATTAAAGTCCTTAAATAAATTTAAATTTATTTAAAAATTCCTAAATTACCCCCTCATGTAGCAATGGTTCCCACTCTCCACATTCTTCCCTCCCACGATTTTCCCCTCTCTCTTGCACCCTCTCTCGTCGGAAACAAAAAAAAATGCAGGTAATATTTTCCTCCCCGCTCTCTCAATGTTCCACTGTTCCAGTTTATCATCGCGTTCGCTTTTCCGTTCCGCGTGCAGTCAGAAAACAGCACATCATCCCGCCGCCAGCCCATCTTCCCCGTCCGCGGCGCGTCCGCCGTTAAGCGCAGCACAAGCCTGCCACAAAACCCGCTCCTGCGCTGGCCGACCCACCTTCCGATCCGGCCCGCTGCACCCGCTTCCAGCCAGACCCGACCCGCTCCGTGACCCGTGCGCCTCCCGCGTCCTGCCCGGCCCACTCCGCCGTCCAGCCTCCGCTCTGCGGCCCGCTTCCGCAGCATAATCCACTGCCGGCAGCAATTTCGTCGTCGTTCCTCCGTTCCGCGCAAAATCACGTCGCACACGCATGACCTCTCTCCTGTCCCCGCGGCGTACGCGGTCCACGCCGTTCCGGCCCTTCATGTGTTCGCAAAATTCGACAGTAACTTCTGTTCTGCAGATTCCCAAACTTCTGTTCGCAATTCCTACCCACTATAGCCCACTATTCTGTCCAAGTATTGATTTCACTCCCGCCGCACAGCCCGCTTCTGCCCGAAGCTTGTTTTCCGCTGGCCCACTCCCATTACGCAGCCTGCCTCTGCCCGAAGCCCGCAGGCCCACTCCGCCAGCCTACTTCCAAGAGCCCGCTGACCTGTTTACCCCGCTGCTAGCAACCGCAAAATCACTCCAAGTCACCAGCCTGCTTCCTACAACCCACTAGCCTGTTTAGCCCGCCTCCTGGCCTTCAGCCATGACAACCTTTTCACGCTGATCGAAAGGTGTCGATTTGCTCTTCGACGTCGATTCTAGTCACTTCCTTCTTAGCCCAACGTCGTCAGGCGAATCTTTTTTTCGATTCTGTCTCGATCTTGATCCGTTTTCTTTTGCCAGAAGAACATCGTCAAGAGGTGAATTCTTCTTCGATATTACGCCGCTTTAGCTACCAATTTTAACTGTCGGAAGAACATCGTCAAAAGGAATTCTTCTTTCGATTTCACTGCCTTGCATACCCAACCTTGTTTCTTTATTGCTGCGGCGAAAATGCGTTAACATGTGAGATCTGTGAATATATATATGCTTGTGTTTCTTTGTAGATTTGAAGACTTAGTGCTTTCGAGACGAGATAAAATAGGTGTGAAGACACCGCTCTTCACTCAAGGCGTAATAAGCCAACACTCGTTAGATGTCTCCCCAGATGAAATCTTTGTAAATTTGTAATTTCTAGACTTAGAAAAAAAAAGGAGGGGTGAATATATATTGCATTGTATGTCTTCTTTTTGAAGGCTGGCTCGAAGGTCTGACGAAATGAAAAATCACTGGTCAAAATACACCCTTCATCAAGGCGTCAGTAAGCCAAAATACCGATCTACGGATGGCGTCGAGGAGGCTGCCAAATTTCAATCTTTTGACTTAGAAAAAAGGAGAGAGTGAAATGACCTGACTTAAGAACGCTAAGTAAGGAAACCTGCAGCTAATTTTGAATTAAAAATGTCAAACAAAAAAGGGGGAGCCTTCAAAAATTTTTTTGAAAAGAATAGAACACTTATCTAAAATATAAGTAAACTTTGGGGAGGCTAATATTAAACTCACAAACTCTAATTGCGATTCTTTAAGGCTTAAATTAAAGCGATAAAATGAGTTCTCTTTTCTTGTAAATTTCTCAAAATTAAACACGCTTTAATTGGAATTTGGGGAGGCTAATACCAAACTCATAACAAACTTGCAATAAACATATCTAAGGATGAATCCAAATTGGGTTTAATAAGTCTCATACGAATATGGAGGTAATTACTATGCTAGTTAATAAGCATAAGTAGAGCTAAAATAATAAACACTAAAATCGACATAACTTATCAAAATTGACGTAGATTGAACATAATCAAATTGGGAGAATTGAAAAACTCAACAAATAGACTAAGTGCAAGTAGTGTTTTAAACTACAATCAAAATCAAAATGCATTCTTCGCCATCGGATCTTCAACTTGTCGTACAAGCAGACAAAAAGCGATACTAAACCAAAATCTATAAAAATCATAGGGCTTCCTTCAACCAAAAATCAAGGAATTTCATTATAACTATGATTTTCAAAATCAATGAAGTCACTAATTAGGTGAAATTAACTAAGCTATAAACTCCTTACGTGCTGGACATAGAGATTTCGCGTAATTTTAATATCTAAAAGGAGATGCTAAGAATTAAATGAAAATTCTGAAATCAATCTCATAATTCAAACACAAAATCACCTAAAATTACTATACACCAACATGGGCCCCGATACTATGTTGAATGCTTAAATTCAAGTGTCTGAGGATGCTACACGGGTTATTTCCCGGTTTAGTCTTATGACTGGGTCCAGGTTAACAAAATCTAAAAATCTATAAAAAGAGTTTCAAATCAATGAAATATCTAAGAAACTAATTTTGTCATATGATAGTAGATCTAATCATCTGCTAGCAGCTAAGCAGAGTTGACAAGATCTAAAGCTCTTAAACATATTCAAATTAATCAGTTTTTTTCAAATCAAATTAAATTGAAATCGATCTCATAACTCGTAAATAAAAACTACATCGTCTTAAATACACCAAAGATGGGCCCCGACACTATCAATGCTTAAATTCAATTGGGATGTCGCAAAAGTTGTTTCTGGTTTAGTCTTAGATGTGTTAACAAAACCTAAAAACCTATAATAAGAGTTTTAAATCAGTGAAATATCTGAGAAATTGATTCTATCAAATGATAGTAGATCTGATCCTCTATTAGCAGCTAAACAAAGTTGACAAGATCTAAAGCTCTTAAACATATTCAAATTAATCAATTTTTCAAATCAAATTAAGTAGCAATCTGAAATTGCTTAAATAAAATTCTATCATTAAAAATTTAAATCAAACTCAATCTATCCACCTTTCTTAACTGTTTGTCGGGGGTGATAAATTAAGAAAACTCTAGCTCACAAAGGAGTCAATGTCAAATCAAGTGTTCTGCTATATTCACTCTCAATTAATCTCACGCCAATAAGGACATGGCTCGTGTACTTTGATGGTTTGGCCAATTTGCACAAATGAAGTAGTCCTCCCGATTGGTTTGACACGGCTCCATTATATTACGATCATGACCGTAGCCCATATGTTTCCCAATAGCTATGCCCTTTGAATTGTGAATCATAGGGTATACTTGATAGGGCAAACAACCATCTATCAACTAAGGTAGACTTAAAGACTATCTCCTTAGACAAACATCACCCCAAGTCTACAAGAATTTCTTGGACGACGTAACCCATGTGTTACTGATGGGGATCCTTCAGTCAAGTTCAGTCGACTACCTCCTCTGATTAAGTAGACTAAGTACCGCGACTGCCCGGGATGACGGAACCATGGGATCTAGATCTGGCGCATCATCATTCCCCCAACCATCCGATTTAAGATGAAATGATAAATTTCTTAATCCAAATTCTAAAACTCTACATGTTGCTACTATACGCTATACATTTAGCGATCTAATGACTAGCCTTAATCGAAAGTTTTCTCTCACTTACTGGGATGGGTAATTAACTATAGGGGCTTGCACCTATAGGAAACATGGAACCAAATCTAAAGTCCTCACCAAATGAGAGTGAAATCTCTGGGTAGTGTCTTAACTACTATTCCATCTATCTTCTGAAAATTACACCGACATTCAATCACACTCTCTTCAATCATAAAAATTGTCGAGAGGTCGGTGGCGAATTTTGAAGCCCATAGATTTCTGGCGACTCTGCTGGGGAAAGGATTCTCTTTCCATCTTTGGCTAGTCATATGTGTTATAGTAGCAATAAAATCTTTAAAAATTCAAAATAACAAAATGGTGATTTAAGTGTGTAATAAATTCAATATGAAGCTCTATGTAATGAATCATTGGAGTATATCTTTATTATGGTGTTTATTTTTGGGGTGTGGGACACCAGCAGATCTTAGGGGTACTTATTGAAATGATCGGTACATTAAGGAATGATGTACTATCTCAAAGATAGAAATCACCACCCCATAATGGACCTAATCACCTAATAAGGACTCCCAAGGCATGATGGGTCGAATATACGAGATCTTTCCCTTTTTACATGGAAAAGTAAAGTAGGGTTTATTTTAAGCGGTTAAGTTCCCTATGGAGGCAAGGCCCCATAGTTAATTACATCCTAAGAAATGAGAATTTCTTAAGAATACTCTCGATTAAAGTAGATAATTAGAGTCTCCAAAGATTTCAAGGTTAAGACTATCAAAGGATTGGCTATTTTAGAAAATCAAATTGGATAGATCAAGGAGAAGACTTATTTTTGGAATCCAAAGAGAGAAAGTAGAAATACTCATGATACTAGAAGCCTAGTGAGCATTCCAATCTACCCTATAGTTGGGCTTTATATTTTTGAAATTTGAAGAGAGTTAATTATTTGAGTTGACATTTTATTAGATAGGCTTATAATTCCATAACATAAGATTGTGGAAATGCCTAAGAGGTGAGGATTTATGCTTGTAGCCCAAAGGAAACAGCTACCTCAGATTCCTAAACTAAGGAGCCTTGGTACAAAACAAAGGCACAACCTAAATCTAAGGCGAAAAAGGGTATATGGTTTTCATCCACAAGAGAGAATAAACCACCCGACTGCTGGACTTATTACCGCCTGGAGTGGCAGCCAGCTAACTCCTCCTACGCTTTAAATCCATGTAGGCAAGTCTTATGCTTTGCAAGATGGCTAGGTTGTTGTTCATTTAGAAAGGAAACTAAGTCCTTAGACTCACTCCCTAAGAGACTAGAGCATGAGTGGTATGAATCCATGACTTAATCTAATGCAAATTTTATCAAATTTATTTGATTCTTTTGGACTTTTTATTTTGACACTGTATGGATTTTGTATGCCTAAATGCATGAGAATTTGATTATAGGCCAAATCAAGAGAGAAAGGGGTGTCTTCCACCAAAGGCTCTCATAGGTTAAGCCTTGATTCGGCAAAGATGGAAGCTCCTCTTAAGAGTGAAAGAACATGATATGCATGATATTATACATTCATCCATCCATAAGGGGTTACTAAAATTTTATTATCTTGATTTAATCCTAGGCTTTTATGTGAGGTTATGAGTTATAAATTTTAGTTATGAGTTATTAATTGGGGTAGAAAAATTAATTTTATCCTAAGAGCCTACCAGCATCAGACACATTCAAGCATCAATCATAAATAAACTATGAAAAGCATGTTATTCTAATGCAATCTAAACACAACATCAAACAATTTTATAGACTACCGTAAAAGAATAAAAGGCAGTCGTACATACCAAAAAAGAGAAAAGAAAAGATGGGTAGAGCTCTACCCTTATACAACCCGGATTACAAAAAAAATAATATATAGCTATGGGGTCTTCTTTTCTTCATTTCTTCATTTCTTCATTTCTTCTTTCTTTTGATTTGATTTCTCAAAGGCATCAGGCACCCTGGGACTAAGCCTTACCGCTCATCCTAATCCCCATAGCACTAACCCTAATTTCTAATGCAAAATTACATCAAAAATAGGAAAAGTAAATCTAGCTACACGCAAAACAAATGTTAACTAAACATACCATACAAGCAAGATGAATAATTTGGACTTAGCACCCACACATGGGTAACCAAGTCCACCCCTAACATGGGTTACACTTAGGGCTAAGCAACTGTATAGAAAAGCATGTATATATTTTTTTATTACGCCCTTTAAGTAACTCAGAAAATATGATTAGCTAATAACCCTAACATCCTCTGAAACATACACCTAACATCCGGTCTAAAACATTACATCACAAAACAAAACACAACATCATACATACAACGCCTAACTTAGCACTAGAAGTGTGACTTAGTATTCTAATGTGTGCTTAAGGCAGTGTAGCAAGACTTTACTTTCTTGTTTAAGTTCAATTTGAAGTTTGAATTTAAATTTTACCTTTTGGGTGATTTCAATCTAAATGATTTAATGATTTATTTTCATTTTTATTTCAATTTTATTTGGTTTAAATGATATTTAGGTTCTCAAGAATGAAGAGGATGAATTCCATCTAGGAAGACTCACCCTATTCTACATCCTAATTCTGAATCTAACTAAGGTCCCATGTATCTTGATTAGCCCATTTGAACTTGTGTAATTCCTTCATTTAGAATTTAGAATTTGAGTTTATTTAAGTATTTGATTAATTGATTTTTTATTAGATATTTTAGTTTAATTGCATCTTGATAATTCAATATCCTTTTAAATATTTAATTCTTTTCTTTGATCATGGTTATGTGATTTAACTTTATGTTTATTTAATGAGGTTCATTTATTTGTAGTTTGATTGGATTAGATTAATTGAGATTATTTTTTGATTCTAATTGGGTTTAATTCTTTGTAATGGGATCATATTTTTTAATCACATCCATTTGTCATGTTCATCAAGTTTGGTTTGCATTTTTTTGATTTCACATATTGGATAGTTAATTAGTTCATTTTATTTAAGTAGGTTGAATGAGATTTGATTTGATTCTATATATTAAATTGATGAGAATCTTTCTTGATTTATTATATAATTTGATTTTAGCTTGGTCTTATGGATTTGCTTAGGTTCAATGTGATTATGTGATTTGTTTAATTAAGTGTATTTATGTTAATTATAAAGGTTTGTTTAATCTTTTTTTTTTTTTATATTTGTTTAGACAAATGATGTTATGACTTAATGGTTTTATTTGATTTATGTTTTGATTAGTATTTAATTGTTTTGATTAATTAAGTTTAATGTAAATTAAAACTTAATTAGTTTGTTTAAGAGGTATGATTAAATTAAATAAAGATTTGTTTAATTTAATTTCATGTTTATTTGAGTTAATGATGTAAATGAATTAATGATAAGTTTAAATTAGGGTTTGATTATCATTTAATATTTTTTATGTTTGATTAAGCTTAAGTTTAATGTGATTAATGTAATTTATTTATTTAATTTATTTAAAATGATTAAATTAATTAGTAGATTAGTTAAGTATTTAATTTTATTTAACTTTAATCGATTTATAAAGTTAAACTTGGTTTATTAAGATAATGGATTAATTTATTAAGTTTGCATTAATTAGATGTTTGATTAATTAAATTTGATTAATGGGTTAATTAAAATTATTAGATTAATTAAGGTTTGTTTAATTAGAGATTAATGACTGATTTTGGTTTAATTTAAGTTTTGATTAGTGTTTAAGCATCTTAATTATGTTTAATTAAGTTTATTTCATATGATTAATTTAATTAACTTAATTAATTTATTAAAGGGGTATGATTATTTAATTAGGGTTTGATTTAAGCTTAATTTTAGCTTTAATGTCACTTATTTAAATTAATTTGATTAATTAAAATGGTGGGTTAATTCATTAAATTTTTTAAATTAAATGTTGACATTAAGTTTGATTAAGTAATGATTAATTAAAAGTTTATTTTAAAAGATTAATGAAATAATTTAGGTTTAATTTATGTAATGTTTAATTGCATCTTAATTATGTTTGATTAAGTTTAGGTTTAATATGATTAACTTAATTAGTTTATTCAAGAGTGTGATTATTTTAATTATTTGATTTGTTTAATTTTAGAGTTAACTTTAATGTGACTTACTTAAATTAATTTGATTAATTAAGATGATGGATTAATTTATTGAATTTTCATTAATTAAATGTTTGACTAATTGAGTTTGATTATTTATGATTAGGGTTTTACTTGATTTGATTTGTTATGTTTGTTTTATTTCATTAACATGATCAATTTAGTTATTAGGTTGAAAAATATTTAATGATTATTTAATTATCTCATTCCAAATGGATGTGATTTAATCATGTTAATTAAGTTTACTTTAATTTTATTTAGTTTAATTCGATTAGTATCAAATTATTAAAGTTTTCTAAGTTTGTTGGATTTTGAGTTTGATTTAAGATTTAATCATTTAATTGAGTTTTATTAACTTAAATAGATTTAATCATATTTAATTTAATCTCCTTAAAGATGATATTTTTGATTTAAAGTTTGATTAATGGTTTAATGAATTTTATTCAATTTCTGATCATTTTATTATTATTATTATTATTATTATTTTATTTTTTTTATTTAATATTTGGGTTTTTTTTTTTTTTTTTTTTTTAGATTATATTTTAATTTTTTTAGTTATTTAAACTCTAATCTTAAGTGTTTATTTGGGTTTTAAGATTTAAAGATAGAATCATTTTTTTTTAAGAGTCTTAGATGTCGATTAAAGTGATTTAGGTTATCTTGAAGATTTTTGTAAATTTCTGAATTTGTATTTAATTTATTTTATCAAAATTGATAATCTGAATTTAAAATTTTAATATCTACCAATACAAAAGTGATTTTAACTTTAAATTTTACTGTATGTGTGTTATAACATTAAGTTCAATATCTAAAAAATTTCAACTTAATATAACCTATATTTTGGCTTAATTAATAAAATATGATTTTCACTAAAACTTAAATTACGCTCAGAATACTACATAACTTTTGAATATTTTAGGTTTGTTGATTCCTCTCGGATAGACAAATCCAACGAGCCCTTGTTTATAATTTTGGTTAAGTATTTTATTTTTATGAATTTTGAAGTTTGGATGATTTAAATTATTATTATTATTATTTATTTATTATTATTTTTTTTTTTATAGCCGGTTTGGGCGGGAAAGACCTACGCGGACCGTCCGATCACAGATCGACGGTCTAGATGATCAGCGATCGAGGCGGATCGCGCGACGGCGCATGATCGAGCCCCGATCGCGCAAACCACGCGTCGGACGGTCATCATTTCCGGTGCTCGCTGGCTTCGCTCGGATCACGCGATCCGTCCGATCGCGCAAACCGCAATCGGACGGTTTAGATCGCATCGCACGAGGCGTCGGATCGCGATCCACGCGATCCGATCAACTGGATCGGACGGTATCGAGTCAGCCGGTGGTCAGGGGTATTTTGGAAAAATGAAAGTTTCTAAGCCAAAACTTGTCCAAATGGACCCATTCGTCGATTCGCACCAAAAAATTCTATTTCTATTTGGGATGATTTAAAATAAAAGTGCTGGATTTTCTAAAGGAAATTCCTAGAATCGGGAAATTTAATACAAAATATGCAAAATCCTAAGGCCGACTACGGTTTGACGAAAGTTACCTCACCGGGGATGATTTCCGGTGGCGGTGAAGATCCGAGGGAGCTCCTATGTGTGTGAGGAAGCTTCAGAGTAATCTTTAGCCTTGCTTCTCTTGAAGCCTCCTCCGATGTTTACCGTCACGGAAGAGCAATTTTATGATTTGAGCTTAATATGGCTAAACCAAGTGGGAATGGGTTACTTTGGCTTTGGAGAGCTTTTGAGTGATGATGGGAGCAAGAGAGCTCAAGTCTCATTTCCCTCTCCTTTTATAATGGATAAAAAATAAAAAAGTTTGAATCATTTTGGCTCCAAATTGAATGCCATCTTGTTGGGGTGGTTGGGATAGGTCTAGATTGATTGAGGACTTTGGATTTTGCTCCAAAGTCCTCTCTGCTACATGATGAAATTTGTTTAATTGGAATATTGCCATGTGATGAGGGGTTAAGTGCATGTGATGGGGAATTAAATGGGGTTAGGTGGAATCCTATGTGGGGTTGGTTCATGAGGGATTTAAAATGGGTTGGGTTTATTTTGGGCTGATCCCAAATGAGTTTGGGTCGGATTTGATCAGCCCCAATGGGTTTTGGCTTGGTTTCAAGGATTTGGCCCAATTTAGGTCATATGGGTCATTTTGGGCCAATTGACCCATTTGACCAAAATTGTCCAAATTAACTTGGTTTATGGGTTGATTCATGTTCAATTAACTCATTGAAGATGAATGTGGTCTTTGGTTTGAATTAATTTGGATTTAATTTTGATTTAGGCCAAATTGACCCTTTAAGCCAATTTGAGTCAAGTTGATGATTGGGCTCAATTGATCAAATTGAGTTCAATTATTGCTTTGGTCAAGTTCAATAATCAATTTAGAATGAGATTGAGCCATTGGTTGGTGCAATCAATTTGGGTTAGATCATGATTTGGCACGATTTGGTTCTTTAGGCCAATTTGGGTCTTTGGATCAAATGGCCAATTGGGCTTGGTTTGGCCCAATTGGTTGCAATTGATCATCCTAGAGTGATCAAAAATCATGGTGGAAGATTTTGGTGAGCTTGGTTCAATCCAATTTGGGTTGGATTAGAAGTTGGCTCGTGTGAGTCCTTTAGGTCACTTTAGTCAAGTGCACCTAAGTGGGTCAATTGGTTTAGTTTTGATTTGATTTGATAATTATAGGTTTCATTTACATTTGGGTAAATAATTGAATAAATGATTGATTCAAGAGAAAATTCGTTGGTTTTGACTTAATGGATAGAATTTGGCTAAGTCCAAAGAATTGGCTTAAAGGGTTTAAATTGAGTTTGGATTTGATTTTCAATATGGTTTTGGTCATTTGAATTTGAATTTTATTTATATTTGTGAATATAAATGAAGGAATAATTCATTTATGAAGAGATCAATTGAGTTTGATTTGATTTAAGGAAATATTTGGCTAAGCTTATGAATATGGTTCATATGGCTTTGGGTTTTAGGATTTGAATTTGATTTTGGGTTTCAATCATTTGGAGTCAAATTTTGAAATTAGATTTGAAATTTGAATTTGAATTTGAGATTTGATTTGAGAATTGAGTCTGGATTTAATTTGAGAAAGTGTATCTAGATTAGATTTGGGCTATGGGATAGGTAGTTTCCTTAAACCCTAAGGCATAGCCTAATCTTATGATTAACACTTCTAAGTCTCTAGGCTTAGGTTAGGTGTTCATCTAATCACTATATGTGTCTTATGACTAAGAAAATCTTAGTGTCTAGAAGAGTCCTAAGTCTAAGAAGATGTTAAGAGCTCACTCCAAAAGTGAGGTCAACAATTACACCATTATTTTGTTCTGCAGCGCCTCTACATCTTGAAAGTATGGGGTGAAATAATAATTATTAATTACTAATCCCCCATCTTTCACTTTTGCAGAAATGGATCTACAAAGCACTCCTTTCACCGTTCAACTAGGTCGTGGTGCGAAATTCTGCCTAGCCAACACTGTCATCAACACAGTAGATGTCGGGGCTATCATTCAATTTGGTAGCTTGAATTTCTCGGCTATCGTAGCTATAACTCCTGAAGTACCTACCTGTGGTACATTCGTCCAAGGCCATGCTGGAAGGCCTCAAGTTACTGAAATTCCTACTAGCCATGTGCACCAACCAGTTCAACAGCCAACCGCTGTCAAGGAGTTCTCCCGACAGAGAACTTTAGTTTTCAAAAGGTTAGGTCAATCTGAAGGCCCCGTGATGAAAAGAATCATCAGTGGGAAAACTGTGTATTTAATTCCTCATGGTACAGCTGCTGCACCGATTGAACCTTTTGTACCCGGAAAGCATGATCATGAAGCTTCATCATCAAGAAGCAAATTAACCAGAACACAGAGAAGAAGCAGAAACAATGAGTTGAGGGCTCAACAGATCCCCTTTGAATGACCTAGCAAATAGGCAATACTGCCACTAAAAGTGAGTATTCATACCCATAATAACTTTGATAATCTAAAGTGGGTAAAGAGGAATAGCTCTACTAGCAAAATAAAGCAGTCCTTCTGGAACCAACCACGTCAAGCTCCACCACCACAGAGACAGCCTAAAACACTGTCTGTCAGGATACATAAAGTTCTCAAAGTAGCCAAGGATAGAGGCCTAATGAAAAGAAGATTTCAGAGGCTTGTGGTGATGGAAAGTACCGAACCTCCACCAAGAAAGTTGTCATCTCTTTGATAACTGGCCAGCAAACCCAGTACGCTTCGCATTGTGAGTATCGGAGCGTGACACTTGGATTTCGTGTCCAAGAATCCGCTGTCGAAAGGTCCCAATGAAAGGATAAGCAAATATGGAGGCCAAGGCCCCGTAATAAAATTTTGAGTAATATAAGAGGTGTGACATCTGATACATATACTCAAAAATCCGCCTCAAAATCAACTCATCAGAAGTGGATACCCAAAAGAAAAGATATCACTGATGAAAGATATGATGGTCGACACCCTAGAGAATCCTCTAGGGGATCCCATCATCGATCAGTTTCACCCCTACAAGAGAAAGTTGACATTGATCGTGGGCCTTTAATAGAAGAAGTAGTTGTTCCGCACATTGAACTAGAGATCCACTGGAAAAGTCAATCAGAAATTTATGTGCAAGAAGAAAATAATGAAGAGGACACTATAGAAGTGGAAGTTGTCTATATGGTCAGAGATATAGATGAACTCCCCGCCCAGCACCATCAACAGCAACGCAAATCTGAAGAATTTGAACCTGAATTTGACGCTTATGAAGAAGAGTTTTCATAGAAGCAAATAGAGAATAGATCTTCGATCTTTGCTGAAGAAGGACCAGAATGAGAAAGATATCATGGGTGACGAAGCTGTCTATATGGTTGAACCAGGAAATGATCAGCCTGATACACGCTTATATAATCAGCGTCATCGTACAGCCCTAACAACAGTTGTCTCCATAAATACATAAGGAGAAGGGCAGTCAAGTTCTCCCCCTAAAAATGAGCAAGGCACAGAACAACAATAAAAAATATAAGAAAAAGAAGAGTCTGTACTGATTGACGTCATGGCACTAGCTAGAGAGCAAAGAGAAATGCAGCGTCAAATGGAGATCAAAGACAAAGAGATTGCACAGCTTGGTACCAAAATGAATGATATGATAGTACAAATAAATATCATGATGGAGATATTGCAGAAGAATATCACATCAAGTGTAGCACATATTTTGTTTGTTAACCAACAAGTAGCTAACAATGCAACTTCTATACCACCAACCATTGTGGTACCTCAAATTCTTACAGTACATGCTACACATGAAGCGAGGAATGAAGTTAACCCATTACTTCTCTAGCTGACAATTCAAAATCTAACTAGCACACCGGGAACTGTAATGGTAAAACAATAATCAATGAAAAGATAAAGGCTCATAGCCTAGTAGGTGAAAGTGAGTAAGGGTCGCCTTACCCAGAATATGACCAAGTGTCATACCAAAAGGTTACGTCTGAAATTTAATACTTTCAGTGGGCTTGGTAATCCAAAGCAACATCTGGCCTAATTTAAGGCTACTTGGGGTAACACAGGAGGGATCGACACATTACTTTTCTGTCAATTCATTAGTAGCCTAACCTCAACCGCTTTCGAATGGTATGCAGAAATGTCAAATGATTCAGTTAAAATATTTGCTAAGTTAGAAATTATATTTGTGAAGAGGTTAGCAATCAGAAAATCACAATCGACCTTTTGAAAAGGAGGAAAGATGAGTCAGTGACAAAATTCATAAGTCGTTGGCGCAACCTAAGTATGAAGTGTGAGCAATAATTGAAAGAAGGACATGCGATCCAATTACTAATGGGCAATATGGATGATAAAATGGCATCATTTTTATGCATGACGTCGATTGCAACATTCCAGGACTTACTCGATAGGGTGGCTAAATTCAAAAAGTTGAATCACCCTAAGTCTGAAGTCTATGCAGATAAAGTAAAGAGAAATAAACCTTCAGACTGAAGAAGAAATGAAATTCATACTGCTTCCTATAGCTCAAATGGCAAAAAATGGGTGATATACAACGTGGATAAAGGAAAGAAGTCAGTGTACAATGATGATAAAGGTAAAATCCTTTATTCTAATCCACTGCCAAAATTAGTATTATGAGATAATGACAAACCTTATACTTTTCCAAGTGGTGGGGAGCATCCAAAACAAGCAACAAAGATGATGAGCGAATGCAGTCATCTCTTAAGGAAAAGATGAACAAAGAATATTCCTTTAGAAGGGATAGTGTGGCTAAATTATTTTGACAAGCAGTCAAAGCGGTAATTATAATTAAAAGGCCTAAAGAAGCTGATCAAGTCAATAATCCAAACTACTATCCTATCATCGGATGATCGGTCATCTATTGAAGAGGTTATGTCTTCAAAGATTGGTTATGAAAGGAAGTATCGATGAGGTGAATTTACACTTTCGATGCGTTCATTGACCAAAGAGAATCTACAAGGATGATTACGTCCTCTTCGTATCATCCGAAAGAAACGAAGAAATCGGTTGGGGCGAAGAATGACAAATAGTAGTCTCCAAAAAGAGCGTGAAAATATTGAAGCGGCTAAAAGACGTCCCTAGTGTTAAGTAGAAATCACCACTTGAACCTATATTGGACTTAAGAGAGATGCCTAAACCAAGTATTTGGGCTTCTCAGTGGCATTCTGATAAGGCTATTTTGTCACAGCATAAGAAGCAATCTACTAAGCGGGTCTCATAAATCAAAGAAGTCGACTGAGAAAAAGAAGATCAAGAAGAGAACTATACTCAAAAGATCATTAACAATTTAGAGGAGTATCACCAGTCGGCAAGACAGCCATTTAGGCTTGCAGACTTCATGCATAAACTTCACATTGCTGAATCAGATGAAGAAGATGATGGTGAATCTTATCCAATAGAGACATGCCGAATCATCTACGTGATGTTAGATATTCTTCAGCATCAGTTACTCCGAGATGACAAGGGTAGTCAGACAAGCTCAACCAACCCGTCAAATTTTTTATCAGAAAAGTAAGAAAAGCCTGAGGAGCTAATGTCTGAATTTTATTTAATGACTCAACAAGATAATAATAGTTCATATGAAGATCTATGTTTTCCCGACGGAGAAGAGTCAGACTCATCGATATCATCACGTATGGAACATATGACATTGAAAAATGAATCTAACCCTTTTGGCCAATCTTCCAGAATAATAAAGAAATTTGAAGAAACTACCTCTTCAGAAGAATCTGAGCGAGACAAAGTTATTCAAGTTCAGTTGAGAAGTGGTAAAGTCTTACCACCTTCATCAAAAAAGGGGTACACAAATGAGTGAGACAAAGTTATTCAAATTCAGTTGAGAAGTGGTAAAGTCTTACCACCTTCATCAAAGAAAAGAAACGCAAATGAGCGAGACAAAGTTATTCAAGTTCAATTGATAAGTGGTAAAGTCTTACCACATTCATCAAAGAAGGGAAACACAAATAAGATAAAGTCAAAATGAGGATATCATTCCCAAAAATCCTAGGATAAAGCCTAAATCAAGCGAGAAGATAGATTATAATATTCTATCACATCTGAGAAAGATCCTACACAACTGAGCATGTACAAGGCTCTCTTGATGTCAAAAGACCTCCGAGAAACTTTGATACATGCTCTCAAAGATCCGGAGAGTTATGAAGCTTACTTTACTGAAAAATATATGATTGAAGCATTGCAAACTCAAGATCTCCCAATAATCACATTTTCTAAAGAAGATCTTATGTTGGGAATGGCAGATCACAATCATCCTCTTTATGTTACTGCAGAGAGTGATAGCATCTCGATAGACCAAATATTGATTGATCCAGATTCTTCTATTAACCTTATGAGTCTAAAGGTATTGAGGGGATTATCACTCGATATCCAACATCTTGGGAGAGATAAATTGATGGTTCATGGATTCAATGAAAAGGGGCAGAAAACTCTGGGTTCTTTTATTCTCCAGCTCAAGTTCAAGGATTTATATACAAAAGTCAAGTTTCATGTAATCGATCGATACATCATTTAGAGCTCTTTTTTTGGTGGCTACATGAGTATGGCATGGTCTCATCAACTATACATTAATGTATGAAGTATTTGAAAGATGGAGAAGAATTCAAATTCCCGGTAACCTACAATCATTCTCCGTCAATGAAGCAAAGATCTATGAAGATGCAAAATATTTCATCCTCAAAGAGCCTAAGTGGAACCTCTTGAAGCGTAGCATCCACTTGAGAACTGGTGTAATTTCACAAAGTGAAAAAGCAGAAGCAAGGAGGAAGAAAGAAGGCAACATCAACTCTCTCTAAAGCACTTGATTCTGCACCTAAGTCAAGAAAATTAGTTCATCATTTGGGAAGTGACACAGAAGAAGGAGAAGATATTCCTGTCAAACCTAAGACAACTTATAAGCTCTCAAGAAAAGCAGAGTATGAAATAAGTGATTCTGATTCAAATTATGATTTTGAATCTACTTATGGAAATAGAGTTCAGATGGCTACATCAAGAAGGATAGCTCACTTGGCAAAGTCATATGACTCACTCAAAATTATACCCATCCCTCAACAGTGCTTCAAAGAAATCAGTCCACTGGAGGTTCATAATATTGAAGAATTGATAACATTCTATGTGTCGTCATTGAGTGAGAGTGGCGGAACAGGAACTCTATTTTACAAATTTGAAGAGTCTCAGCCTCAAGATTTTGAACAATCTGCTCAACATAAAAATTCTAATGAGATAGTACCAACAAGAATATCAATAATATTATCCGCAAAAATTGTGAAGAATGATGCATAAGCTTGGAATTCATATGACAACTACTAAATATATGACTCAAGTCTTTAACAATATGTGGAGCCAAAGAAGTCCTCAAGCATCACGAAGAAGTGATAAATTTATCACTAAAGGTTTGGGTTCATCCGCAAATCTCATCAAGATAGAGTCTGTTATAATATAATAGAAGTTGAGATCAAGACTCATAATGATGAAGAAGATGATTCTCATGAAATTCTTCTTAAAAATGATGAAGAAGATGATTCTCATGCTATTTTTCAATTTAGGTTGGTTTGGCATGTTGATAGAATAGGTTAGGCCAAGTTTCAATGGATTTGGAATCCATTTGATAGGGTTTGGCTCATGTTGACCCATTTAGGTCAAAATGGGTCAACTTGGGTCAAGTTGACCAATAGGTCAAATTGGGTCAAGTTCATATGACCATTTGAAATGTTTTGGTGCCTTTAGTTTGGTTCAATTTGGTATAGATTAGGTTTTGGCTCATATGACCCATTTAGATAAAATGGGTCAAGTTGACCTATTTGGGTTAGGTTAAGGGTATATTTAGGTTTGGTTAGTCATATGGAGTGGATTGATATCTTCGTTTCCAATCAATTTAGGTTAAGTTCAATTTTTGCTCAACATGACCCCTTTAGGTCATGTTGGGTCTAAAGTGTTGGTCTAAGGTCAATTGGGTTGTTGGCCAATTGAGGCTTTGATCAAGTTCCACAAGTGATTTGGAATGGACTTGACCCATTGGTTCCAATCAATTTAGCTTAGATCAAGTTTTGACACATTTTGGCCCTTTAGGTCAAAAGGTCAACTTGGGTTAAGGGGGTCAAATGGGCTAGGTTAGACTCAAAGGTTGACTTGGTCAAGTTTAAATATAGGTCATGAGTGAACTTGGATAAATGGTTTCAATCAATTTTTCCTATGGTGGAATTTGGCTATGTTAGGTTTCATTTTAGGTTAAGTGTTGACTTAGTCAACCCTTAGGTTTGACTTAGTTTGACCCAATTTGATTGATTGATCATCCCATGATGATTGTTGATCATGAGAGACAAGTATGAGTTTGGTTCAATCCAATTTGGTTAGGATCAAAAGTTGGCTCATAAGGGTACTTTAGGTCACTTTGGGTCAAGTGAGCCTAAGTGAGTCAAATGGCTTGGTCAAAGCTTGATTTGAAGTTGATTGATCTTGTATATGGACTTATGATTGAAAAATAAATCCATTTACAAGAGGTTTGAAGTCAAATGGATTTTGATCCATTTTAAAATCTCATATTCAAAGGAAGAATATGAATGAGTTTTGGGTTTGATTTTTTTGATTTAGGTTTTGATAGAAGGATTGAGGTTTGGATTTATATATGGACTCATGATTGTAGGATTGATTGAACCATGAGAACAAATTAAGAGTTTGGCTTGATTTGAATTGATCTTGGCTAAGTTCAAGATTTTGATTTGAAAGGCTTAGATTTGATTTTGATTTGATTTGAGTATGATATTTGATGTTGGTTTTGATTATTTGAATTTATATTTTATTTATATATGTGAATCAAATGAGAATATAAATTGATCATGAGAAAATTTCAAGGGTTTGAAAGAGTTTAATCATGATTTGAAGTTAAATCCATTAAAGGGAATTTAAAAGATTTAGTTGAATTTTTAATTTGAAATTTAATTTTTGACTTGGATTTGATTGATTTATATTTGTATTTATTTATATATGAGAACATAAATGAGAATACACATATATTTTGAGAAAATCCCATGAGTTTGAAGTGGTTTGATCAAAGTTTAGGTTAAATCCATTAATGAAAAATTAAAGGATTTAAGGGAATTTCAAACATTTTAAATTTGGAATTTAATTTTTTGAGTTGGATTGAATTGAGTTTTATTTATTTTTTATTTATATATGAAAATATAAATGAGGATATAAATTTATTTTGAGAAAATTCCAAGGTTTTGAGTAGGTTTGATCAAGGTTTAGAGTTGATTTTGGCTAAATCCTTTAATGAGAAATTAAAGGAATTTAGAAAAGGTTTCATAAATTGTTGAGAAATTTTAAATTTGATTTGATGGATTTTAATTTATATTTCATTTATATATGTGAATAAAAATAAGAATATAAATGGATCATGTTCAAAGATTTGAATAGGTTTGATCAAGATTTTGGCTAAGTCCTTAAGAAAGGGTTAAGGACTTAGGAAATTTTGACTTAGGGATTTTTGATGGAATTTGATCATGGCTTTCAATCATGGATTTAAATCATGGAATTGAGTCATGGAATTGATTTGGAGTTTGAAAAAATCAAATAGAATTTATTTGGAGTTTGACTTGAAAGAAGGAAAGTTAGGAAAGCTTTAGGCTAAGGGTAGGAGATTTTCCTAACACCCCTAAGACATAACCTACTCCTATGGCTAACTCTTCTAAGTCTTCTAGGGCTAGGGGAGGGTGTCCACCTAATCACTAGATATTTCTTAAGATTAAGGAACTCTTAAAGTCTAAGAGGAATCCTATGTCTAAGAAGGAGGTGTTGAGAACTTATTTTAAAAATGAGGTCAACATGGACGAAGCTTCTCCAAGGGATTCGAGCACCGGTGATCAACTCTAGCGAGGTATGCCATTTTTTTGAGCTTAAGTTCAATGTATGTTGGTCCTTTGTGAAGTGAATTTCAATCCTAGGTTGATCTAGCCGTTTGATGTTCTTGTACTCATGCTTAGATGGTGTGGGTTGATTTTCATTCCAATCCGATCTCAATCGAGCTCTGATCATGGATTCAAAGATGGACATATCTCCTTGGTCATAGAGAGCAGCAGGGATGAATCTCTGGCCGTCCATCTACGCATTTTGGATGGATGACCGAGATTAAAACACGTAGCACCCATAATTTCCTTCCTCAGATCCACATTTTTAATCTCAGCCATTCGATCCTTGATTGGATGGCAGAGGAGAAACCGCGTAGTGCCGCCGCTGATGCGACACTATGATGTGACAGGTTAATTACCCAATCCCATCATGCCATGCGTAAAGCGTAAGCCACGTCAGTGGCACACGTGATGCCGATGGGATTAATAATATAATTAGGGATTATTTATTTTTTAATTAATTACCAAATCTTCCTAAATTCATATCTAAGTGTAGAAAAATCAAAAAATATGAAATAAACTGTATATGAAAGATAATTGAACATATAATATTTTAAAATTAATTTAATTGATTTTAAATAGTTCTTCTCTCTAAATTTAGGTTTTATTGGGAATGTTAATTTGCTAATTACTCTTTAATTACTCCACAGATTAATCCCAAACCTTTAGTTCTTGACTAGTGGGATGACTGCCTCCCCTAATTTTCTTAGGATTTATTAGTGGCTTAATTAGGAGCATTGCTAACTCTTTCCTTAATCACTCCCTTAATATAATTAGGCTTAATTAAGTGCATAATTAGTGGTTTAACCCTATGATTGGGTCAATTAAGTTTTGATTAAGTGAATGTGAGGTTTAGGGAATAATTTTGGGATACTTTCCTTAAAATATTCCCTAAACCCCCTTTTTCTTTCTTAGTCGATCTTTAATTAAGGGTTAATTCACTAATTATCACCTTAATTAATTTTATAAAATTCTAAACCTTCCATAACTCAATTAATCTATCTTGGATAGATGCTTATGTATTTAAGAGCCTAAGTACATTAAGAAAATCAAATTCCAACTCACATGTGTGAGAGGGGTTATGATATTACTTAAGTTAAACCCCTTAGTGTAATTAATCATTGATCATGAGCCAAATTGCACTAGGCCTTTTCTTCCTAGGTGCATTACAAATTTAAATTCCTTGTGATATTTTATGTCATCTCATTAGCTCATAATTATTTGATTAAATATGCTAAAGTGGTATAGGTAAGGGGTAATTAGTACACTTAATTCATACCTTAACCTAATCAAAATATAAAATGGATCTAATCTTCTAAAAATTGAACTTAAGTATCATACACATGTGGGAATGGGTTAAGAACAGCAAACTCACCTCATATTTCTCAAATTAAATCAAACTAAAAACAAAGCCAAACCTTCTTTAAAAAAAATGATTTGCTTTAAGCTTTCTTATTTCATGAGATTGTCTTTAAGAATTAATTAGGGTGAATGTGTTTACATGCTTTCATCATTATAGTTCCTTCCCAACATGCTAAATGTGTATGTCATATGAATTTCATGCATTCATTCTTTTCAAAAAAAAAAAAAATGAAAGTGAAATGTTTCTTTTATGTCAAATTACATGTTTTGGCTAAAATAGAAATATGAGTGGCTATTATCACTATTAAATCCAAATTATTTTTAAAATATATGAATCAATTACCAAACTGAAAGTGTGTTACTTATATTTTATTTATAAGCTTGCATGTGAGTAAAATATAAGGATGTGCTTAGTGTAGTTTTCTCCCCCTCTTTTAGTATAGTTTTGAATAGGATTTGGTCAAGTGTTTAGTTCATTTGAAAAAAAACCTAACACATGCCTAATTCCATTTTTTATTCATTCCTATGCAATTACTTAAGAGGGATATCCACACTTGTACATATAAATTGCATAAACAAAATAAACAATCAAGTATAAATTTTTACATTTTTCTTTTCCCTTCATTTCTTTTATATATATGCTTGTATTTAAGGAAAGTGGTATATTAGTTTGGACAACCCAGGGATTGGAAGGATTTAAGTAGCCCTAAGTAGGCATTGTACCTTACACCCCTGGTTAACAATGGCATAGTACTCAGTTATGCTTTTCATACATACATGTGTGCTTGTCCAAAATGGATAAGAAAACCTCTCTCCCTTAATGAAAATCATGTATCATAAGCATTCAAATTTTCTTATGTAATTCACTTAGCATTCATATTAAAGTATGCTAAATATTTTCATTTGTATGTATAGATATACTTAGGGTTCATTCATATGCATGTTATATATGTTGAGAAAGAAATAAAGTAATGTATATTTTGTGATTTTAATTCACTTTACTTAATCTTAAAATACCTTTCTTTCTGAATAGTTTTATTTAGAGTTCATCTAAACTTAAGATTAATTAAAACACATAATAAAACATTCACCAAACAAAACTAAACATGAATCCACTTTAGAAATCACTTAAGGTAGGGAAGGAAAGAGAAGTTCTCTTCTCTTTTCCCTCTCTTTAAAACTTAGTAATTAATTATAGGATTCATTTAAAATAAACCAAAATACAAAATAAAATCAACCCAAATTAACTAAACACTTAAATGAAATTACCCATCTAAGTTGAACATCTTCACACTTAGAAAACCCAAACCTTAAAACCATAGCTAAGCGTACCACACAAACCTTCTAAAGCACACACATTAGGCTAAGTCACCACTTCTAGCTTTAGGTTAGGGCGGTGCATGGCTTGATATTTTGCTTTTATTTTGTGATGTTCTATTTTAGTCTGGATGTTAGGGTGAATGTGTGTAGAATGAATGGTAGGACGATTTAGTCTAACCATTGTCATATGCAGGGGATTTTGCTTAAGGGGCGCTGTAATAAAAATATAACTGCTTTTGCTTTGCATGTGCTCTTACCAATAAGAATAATCCAATATGCCATGTGGACTTGGTTTCCATGTGTGGGGTGCTAAGTCCAATATACATGCTTGAGATTTGTATGGTTTGTTTAGCTAATCTCTATTTTGCAGGTGCTAGTTAGATTTACTTTTTATTTTCATGTATTTTTGTAATTAAGATTTTGGAATGTTTGTTATGGGGATTAGGATGAGCATTGGTCATAAGATCTAATCTTATGCACCATGTGAAGCCTTTGGAGCAACCACCTTCCAACCATCCAAAAGAATGAAGCAAAGAAGAAAGAAGAAAAGAAGAAGAAAGAAGAAAAGAAGAAAGAAGAAATGAAGACCCCCATAACAATGAATTCCTTACTTAATTGTACTTAATTAATTTGTAATCTAGGTTGTATATGGGTAGAGCTTGGCTATCCAATTTATTTTCAGGTTTGTGCGTTGGTGCCCAACTGCAAATGGCCTTTTATTTTTTTGTGTTAGCTTTATAAATTGATTGATGATTTGTTTAGCTTATGTATTAAGGTGACATCTTTTTCCTAGTTTCTTCCTTGCTTGATGTATGGTCGGATGTGGATTAGGCTCTTAGGTAAAAATAAATCTTCTGCCAAATTTAACAATTCAAAAATTAAAATAAAGAACTCATAACCTCACCTAAATACTTAGGCTAAAAATCAAGATAAAAGAATTAACAACCCTTTAGCTGGATGAGTATTTATTTTATAACATCATGCACAAATACATCTTATTTTTACTCTTGATTGGAGGGCTTCCACCTTTGCCAAAGAAACTTGGCTTGACCTTTGAGAGCCATGGTGGAAATACACCTCCTCCTTTATCACTGATTTTGGCCAATAATTTTACTTCTCATGCATTAGGCATATGAAGCCTATAAGCCTAAGTCAAATGATTGTCCAAAAATGAAAATAACATGTAATATGATTTGCATTAGATTTAGGTTATTTGAAGCATGCCTTTCCATGATCTAGTCTCTTTAGGTACTGAGTTTAAGGACTTAGTCTCTTTCTAAATAAATAACAGCCTAACTATCTTTCAAAAAAAATATGACTTGCCTACATGAATTTAAAATCGTAGGAGGAGTTAGTTGGCGGCCACCCCCAGGAGGTTGTGAGTCCAAGCAATCGGGTGGTTTGTCCTCTCTTGTGGTGGCAAACCAAATACTCATTTTTTGCCTTAGATTTAGGTCGTGCTTTTGGCATTTGCCAAAGTTCCCTAGATTTAGGTTCTGCTTCTCCTTCTAAGGGCCATAAGCATAAATCCTCACCTCTTTGGCATTTCCATAACCTTGGATTGTGGAATCATAAGCCCTAAACTTCTAATAAAAAGTCAACTCAAACGAATAATTCATTTTCAAAATATAAAGCCCAACCATAGTATAGTTTAAGATGCTCGCTAGGATTCCTAGCATCGTGAGCATCTCCTACTTATCTTCCTTTGGTTGCGATAATAACTCCCTCTTTTTGATCAATCCCATTTGTTCTTCTAAAACAAATTAATAGATTGATAGTCCTACCTATTAAAATCTTTAGAGATAATGATCATTTACCTTAACCGAGAGTATTCCTAAGGGATCTCATTCCTTAAGATGTAATTAACTATGGAGGCTTGCCCATGTAGGGAACTTAAGAAACCTAATTTAAAATAAACCCTACTTTAGTTTTTCATGTAAAGTAGGGGAAGAATCTTTGGTACATATGCAGACGCATTATCCTTAGGAGTCATTGTTGAGGTGATTAGGTCCATTGTAGGGTGATGACTTCTATCTTTTGAGATAGTACACCTCTCCTCAATATTGTACCGATCACCATCAATAAGAATATCTGCGGATCTATGTGGTGTCAAAAATGCATAAAAAGAAGAAGATGTGTATTTCCATCTTCATTTTTATCTTGCATAGAGTGAAGATGAAAGTATATATTTTACTTCTTTAGAAATTTTGCAACATATAAAAATTTCACCACACTTACATTTTCTAAAGTAGAGATCAATCACTGGGGTGATCGGTTGGTAACACAACGAATCAAACCCAACCTAAGGCTGGCTACTAAGTGAATGCTGCTGGAGGACTTAAATTAGCTTAAAGATAGTCAAAATTAATTTCATTTTTTAATTATATTTGATGGATCCCATCATTTTATGATGGACTACACTGAGTAGGGGTCATGGTGCCTTGATCTATCTCATATTTATCAATCCAAATGGAGCAGCTTCCTGGTCGATGGGAGAACTATCCAACCAAAGGGGTGCCTTTCGGTTGCAGCGGTTGATTCAGGGAAGAAAGCTTAGGGACTCACATCTTTCCTGATTAAAAGACCACTGGGGAGACATATTAATGACGTAACATGTCAACTCAACCTAGGGCTACTCGTCAGTTTACGACATCTATGCTAGAAAGAATGCATAGTAGACTCATATCTTCTGAAGCAAAATGACCACCGGGGTAATCTGTTTGTGGAAAAGTAGATTGAACCCATAAGACTAGAGAGACTGGGACTTATCTCTACTCAAGAGTAGTCAAGCAATTATTATAGGGAGTTCTACTGACATTGCCCTAAAGATAGGATGCCTACTTGGGAAAGGGGCCACTAGGGGCTTGAATTCCTAATCCATAAGTAAATTAATTTATTTATTTTATTTGTTTGTTTATCATGGACCATGTTAATTTATGAGGGATCATACTGAGAATGAGCTTATATTAGCCAAGACCTATCTTAGATTTACTGAACCAAGGGAGAATCTGGACATCCACAGAACAAATTCTTCAACCACAGGAGTGGTTACTAGGAAAGGAGGACCGTCCAATCCAATAGTAACCCGAGTAGTGTCTAAATGGGGTCACTAAGGACGTGATCCAAATAGAGTGCCCGCATGGAAAGGGGCCACTAAGGGCTTTATCCAAAGCCCTAGAGAAGATAATTTGCATAGGTATTCGGTGGCCAACTCAAGGAGAAAGCACGGGACTCACCGCTAAGAGTGGTGTATCCACCAGGTGAGTTGTTGTCAGCATAACGAACATCAACCAACCTAAAGTGCCCATCGGTTAGCGACAATCAGCCTAGGAAGAAAGCATCCGGGACTCACACTTTCTATTACAAAATAGATTATCGAGATAATATGTCTTTAGCTTGACAGGTGCTATCCGACCCAGGACGACTATCGAGTGAATGCCACTAGGGGACTCGTATCAACTCAAAAAGTAGTCAAGAGGTAAGGAACCTCTGGGGGACTTATCCTAAACCTCAAGTATACTCAACCTAGTTAGTTCATGATGGCTAGTTCAAGATGAAATCTTGTAGACTTACATCCTCTTAAATAGAGTCAACATGAGGTAGCTTATTGGCTATGCAGTGAAGTCTACCAAACTAATAAGGCACTCGTTGGTTCGCAATGATCAAGTCAAGAAGAAAGTGCGGGGACTCACATCGGCTGGACAAGTGACCACTGGGGTGATGTACTAGCAAGGTAGTATGTCAGCCTGACCCAGAGTAGCTAATGTGTGAGTGCCACAGGGGCCTTGTTCCCACATCAAAATAGCCTGAGAAAAATAATATGTATTTATTCTTGTGCTTGTGTTAAAGGGAATAGACGCTTGCTTACACCTACCTTAAATACATTGGAGATTTTGATGAAATGGTGCCATGGATGGCAGTTGTGATTCCACCAAGAAAGGATGTTGTTTGGGTTCTCTTACACCTAACTTAGTTGTACTAATCGAAATAGGATTCCTCTTGGGTTCTCTTACACCTATCTTAAATACGTCGTGATAGATTTGTGAATAACCAAACAATGTTTCAAAAGAAGAGAGTATTTTGATGAATTGGAATATAATTTTTGATGATAATTATTTTCAAACATATTTTTATGGGTAATATTTATTCAAATAAAGCCCATTAATTGGAAGCATTGGGTGTTCCCCTTTACAATCAATAAGCTGATAAGATCCTCCTTGGTAGGCCTTCTCTATGGCAAAAGGGCCTTCCCAAGTGGGTTTAAACTTGCCTCTCATCTTTCAATGCAATAGGTCTCAACTAAAACAAGCTCTCCTACTTGGAAAGCTCTAGGGGGACTAGCTTATTATGAGCTTGAATCATTTTGGCTTTGTACTACGAGGTTTTGGCATGCCCATAGCTCTCTCCATCAAACCTTCAATTTTCCTATAGGAGATTTTATGACCCAATGCTATCCTTAGTGATGGGAGAAACTTCTAAAGAATGGACCCATAGGAGAACGGGGTAGATCTAGATGGAGTTCTATATATGGTGTGATATATAATGCTTCAACTAACTACTCATTCCATTGTTATCATCAAGTTAGTTTTGGATGAGAGTGCTTTGAATTTTAATAGATGGTGGAGTATATCCTATACCATGTATTTTAGAAAAGCTGTTGATCTTGGTGTTTTAAATGCCATTCATTAGTATATAGGAGGCACCCCAAAACTATATACGATATGGTTCCTGAAAAATTGGAGCACATTCTGAGCTGTGACCTCTCTGAGTGGGATTGCCTTTGCCCAGTTAGAAAAGTAGTCGGTGGCAGCTAGATTGAACTGATGGCCCTTGGAAGAAGGAGGATCGATAGAACCCACAATGTCGGTACCCCAACACTCAAATGGCCATAAGGCGTAGGGTAGAATGTTATTGGTTGATGTGTGACCACACCGGTACCACCGATGGCATCTCTTAGCTACATTCATGTAGTCTGTGATCATCAAAGGCCAGCAGTATCCTAGTCTTTTGATCTATGCTTTTATCTTCAGACCGGATTGATGTGCTATGCATAAACCTAAATGCACCTCGATCACAATGCTATGGGCTTTATGTTTGTCTAAACAACGTAGCCACATTTGATCAAAGGACCGTCGGTATTAGGTGCCATCCATGAGAGCATAAGAGAGAGCTCTCTATTTCATCTGATGGGCTTGTGACTTATCTTGCGGTAGTTTTCCTCTAGTCAAGTAATCCATGAAGGGTTGCCTCCAATCTAGCTCCTTCTCCTTTTCGGCAATGGCAACCTCCCCTTCAAGAGAAAGTCTCTCAAAGAGTTCAACGTCAATAATAGATATGACTTGTCTGTTTTGGACCTTTATTGATATGGACTCATTTTCTAGACATGCTAATTCTTTGGCAAGTTTAGCCAAAGCATCTGCTACTGCGTTCTCTCCTCGAGGGACCTTGTAGATGGTGACCTCAGAGATCTGGACCAATAGCTTCATGGTGTACTTGTGGTAATGACGAAGCTTGGGTTTTAGAACCGTGTAGGACCCGACAATCTGGTTGATGACCAACTGAGAATCCCCATAGATGTTGATGCTTTTGACACACACTGTAATGGCTAACTCCAGACTGGCAATCAAAGCCTCATACTCAGCTTCATTATTGGTGCATGGATTGGAGAGATTGTATGAGAATCTCATCATATTATGGTCTGGAGTTAAGAGAACTCTTCCTACCCCTGCCTATCCTGAAAGAGTAGATCGTGGTTTTTCTCCTTTATGAAAGGAAGCCACACCATCAAAATACATCTCCCAACGACAGTTGTCAACCTCCCCTAAGATCATGATTTGTTCATCAAGGAGATCATCACTAAGCAGAGATGTTGACCTCATTTTTTAGAATGAGCTCTCAACCTCTCCATCTTAGACATAGGATTCCTCTTAAACACTAAGAGTTCCTTAGTCTTAAGACACTCCTAGTGATTAGATGAACACTTAACCTAACCCTAGATACTTAGAAGAGTTAGCCATAGGAATAGGTTATGCCTTATGGGTGTTAGGAAAACTTGCCCACCTATAGCTTAAACCCAACCCTCACTTTCTTCTTACAATTTAACTTCAAATTCAAAACAACCTCAAATCATAATAAACTCCAAATTCATATCAAATTCCAAGTTAAATGGCTTTTCTCAAATCATTCAAATCAATTCAAACTCAAAAGAATTTTCATAACCTATTTATATTCTCATTTATATTCATAAATATAAATGAGATATAAATTCAAGTAACCAAAACCAAATCCAAAACTCAAGTCCAAATCTAAGATCTTTCCTTAAGTCACTTTGATTTCATCTTATGAACTTAGCTCAAATCAAATTCAAATCACTTTAAATTCAAAAGATTTTCTCATAACCAATTTATATTCTCATTTATATTCACACATTTAAATGAAATATAAATTCAAATAATCAAACCAAATTGAAAACTCAAACCCAAATATAACCTCAAACCAACCCATACCCTTTCAAGTCAAATTATTGAACTTAGCCAAATTAAACCTAAATCAATCCAAACTCTTGGATTTTCTTCATGATTCAATCAATCCTTAAATTATGAATCCAAATGTTAACCTAAATTTCAATCATCAAACCAAAACTAAATTCAAAACTCAAACCCAAATCTAACCCATGTTCATCCTTTGAACTTGAAATTATCAATTGAATCAAAACCCATTTGACTCCTAATCACTAGCAAATGGATTTATATTTCAATCATAAGTCCATATGTGAGTTCAACCAAACTTGAATCAAGCCTTGATCAAGTCAATTGACCCACTTAAGCTCACTTGACCCAAAGTGACCTAAAGTATCCTTTTGAGCCAAATTCTAATCCTACCCAAATTGGATTGAACTAAGTCCATCTAAGTCTCACATTATGAGCAACAATCATCATAAGATGATCAATCACTCAAATTGGGTCAAACCAAGTCAAACCTAGCCTTTGACCAAGTCAACACTTAATCCAAATGAAACCCAAACTAGCCAAAATCAACCATAGGCCAAATTGATTGAAACCATTGATCAAAACCAATTCATGATCAATGATTGGACTTGACCAAGTCATAATTTGAGCCAAACCTAGTCCAATTGGCCACTTGACCCAAGTTGACCCAAGTTGACCTAAAAAGTCAAAATGTGTCAAATCTTGATCTAAACCAAATTGATTTCAACCAATGGGTTAAATTCATTCTAAATCACTTGTTAAACTTAACCAATGCTTCAATTGGCCAACTAAACCCAACCTAGCCTAATTGACCATGAACCCAATTTGACCTATAAGGTCAAATCAAGCCAAAATCAAACCAAATTAAAATTGATTAAAATAAAGCTTGCAAAATATTTCAAATGACCAACCAAACCTAAACCAACCCATGACCTAACCTAATCATGGGTCAAATTGGTCAACTAACTTGACCCATTTGACCTAAGTGAACTTAAATGAACCAAAACCAAATATAAATCAAATTGAACCAAACCAATGATACCAAACCACTCCAAATGGTCATATGAACTTAACCTAACCCTTGGTTTTACCCAGTTTGACCAATTGGTCAACTTGACCCAGGTTGACCCATTTTGACTTAAATGAGTCAACATGAGCCAAATGATATCAAATCAACACCAAATTCATTGAAAATTGGAACAACCCATTTTTTAATTATCCTAAATCTGTCCAAATTGAAATCAAAGCCAAATGACCATTTTATGCTTGGGTCAAAGAGTAACTCTTGGCCAAATTCACTTAGAATTTGGCCAATTCCTTTTCATGGCCACTTGGCACCCTATTAGTGGACCAAATGGAAACTAATGAGAGTGTTGAACATGATCTAATGGGTTAGCGATTACCTAACCCATGGCCAAACCACCTAATGGAAATTGAGCACATGAAATCACTCCATACTCTCATTTAACACATGGACAACTCCTCCACTATACTCCCCTGCCAAAACCAAACCATGTGAAGCTCTAACAACCTAACAAACCCATTCAATAAGATCAATTTGATCAAAATGACAAAGGAGCTCACGACCGTCCAATCCAAGTAGGGGGAGATATACTCCCCCTAATTTCATTCTAATTCAAGTCACTTGCACTTGATTGAACCCTAGGAACCCAGAGGAAGCATTTCCAAGCTTCCCAAGCATTCCTAAGCTTGATTGAATCTCCATTCTTAGTTTTGCCTAAACCAAAAATAGGGGAGGTGAGTGAGAGTGCAAACTTACTCAATTCTCTATAGAAGTCCAATTCCTCTTGCAAGCACCATCAGGGAGGCAAGTCGAGCTCACCCAAGGTGTTTTCCAACCAACCAAGCCACGAGAAGGAGGACCTAGACCAAAGCCGCAAGCCATTGAAGCTCATTTTGGTTAATAAGTAGATCCACTTCATCTAAAGCCTTCAAACCTTCAACAGGGCTTTGTCTCCACTAGATAAAGCTACCTCAATATTTGGAAGCACCGGTGATAGCCTCCGGTGAGGCATGCCTCAAAACTGAGCTTAGTCAGAAATTTCTTTGGTCCTTTATGAAGGGAATTATCATCCCAATAGAATTTGATCATTGGATGCTCTTCCCTACACCTCTTGTTGCTGTGGGTTGAATCCAAGCCCAATCTCCGAGCTCAAGTGAGCTTGGATCAAGCCATAGAGGATGGACGACCTTCATCTTTCGTAGGCGAGGGTAGGGTTGAATGTCCATCCCACATGTTTTGGATGGATGGTCATGATTAAAACACATTAGATCCTATAATTAATCCATTTGATACTGCAGGTTTAATCTTGATCATTCGATCTTTGGTCGGACAGTCCAAGGGAAAGCACCGCCGACTGACACGACATAGATGTGATAACTTAAATAACCAATCCCATTGCACCATGTGGAAAGCGCGCTCCGCGTCAGTAGTCCATGTGGCACCGACGGGATAAGTTAATTAATTAGGTTTCCTAATGACCTATTAATCACAAAAATATCAAAAATACATAACTAAATATAGAAAAATCCAAAAAGTGCAAACCCAACTTCATTTTAAAGATAATTAGAGGGGAAATAATATAAAATTTATTGTGATTGATTTTGAACCATATATTTTATTGAATTTGGGTTTAATTGAATTACTCCATAATAATTTCATTAATTAATTCCAAATTTCTTAGACATATTTAGAGGGATGAGTTCTGTCTCCCCTAATTTTCTCAGAATTTATTAGTGAGTTAATTAGGTGTTGGTTAGAAAAATTTATATATAGTTGCCTTCAATCTGTTAGGTAGAAGGGCAAGAATATAAAATTTATCTTTTGGGATGCCACATATCGATGCTTATTCGGTGATTAGGTATGTCATCAAGGAATAGTATACCATCTCAGGAGATAGAAGTCACTACCCTTTAATGGACCTAATCACCTCAATAAGGACTCTTAAGGACAATGGGTCTATGTATGTACCAGAGATTCTTTCCCTACTTTACATGGAAAAGTAAAGCAGAGTTTATTTTAAACTGGGTTTGTTAAGTTCCCTACAGGGGCATGCCCCCATAGTTAATTACATCCTAAGGGACGGGATCCCTTAGGAATACTCTCGATGAAGGTAAATGATCGTTGTCTTCAAAGATTTCAATAGGAAAGGACTATCAATCAATTAGTTCATTTTTAAAGATCAAATGAGAATGATCAAAGAGAGGGAGTTAATATCGTAGCCAAAAGGAAAATAAGTAGGAGATGTCCATGATGCTAGGAAACCTAGCGAGCATGTCAAACTATCCTATGATTGGACTTTACATTTTTGAAATTAATTTAATTTGTTTGAGTTGCATTTTTCATTAGAAATTTAGGACTTATGATTCCATAACACAAGATTATGGAAATGCCTAAGAGGTGAGGATTTAAGCTTATGGCCCACAAAGGGGAGAAGCAACCTTAGAACCTAAATCTAGGGAGCATTGGCGAGGGATGAAAGCATAACCTAAATCTAAGGCCAAAAGGGGTATTTGGTTTGCCTCCACAAGAGAGGACTTACTCCCAGCTGCTTGGACTTACAACCACCTAGGGGTGGCTGCCAACTAACTCCTCCTACAGTTTTAAATTCATGTAGGCAAGTCATATGCTTTGTGTAAGATAGCTAGGCTGTTATTTATTTAGAAAGAGACTAAGTCTTTAAACACAATCCCTAAAAAGACTAGATCATGTAAGGACATGCTTCAAATGACCTAAATCTAATGCAATTTAGATTTCATTTTATTTTTATTTTTGGAAAATTATTTTGTCTCAGGCTAATAGGATTCATATGCCTAATGCATGAGAAATAAAGTTATTGGTAAAAATTAGGGAGAAGGGAGGAGGTGTGTTTCCACCATGGCTCTCAAAGGTCAAGCCAAGTTTCTCTAGCAAAGGTGGAAGCCCTCTAATCAAGAGTGAAGCAAAATGCATTTGTGCATGATGTTATAAAAGAAATACTCATCCGCCTAAATTGCTAATTCTTTCATCTTGATTTTAAACTGAAGCTTTAGGTGAGGTTATGAGTTCTTTATTTTTCTAGTTTTAAGTTGTTAAATTTGGTAAAAGATTTATTTTTTTAAGAGCCTAATCCACATCCAGGCCATACATAAAGTAAGGAATAAACTAGGAAAAAGATGCCACTTAATGCACAAGCTAAATAAATCATCAATCAATTTATAAAGCTAATCACAAAAAGAATAAGAGGCCATTATGGTTGGGTACCACCGCACAAACCCAAAAACAAATTGGGTATCCGAGCTCTACCCTTATACAACCTAGATTACAAATGAATTAAATACAATTAAGTAAGGAATTCATTATTATGGGGGTCTTCAAGCTTCATTTCTTCATTCTTCTTTTCTTGTTTCTTCTTCTTTTCTTATTTCTTCTTTTTTTTCTTCTTTCTTCTTTGGTTCCTTCTTTTGGATGGTTGGAAGGTGGACTTCTCCAAAGGCTTCACATGGTGCATAAGATAAGATCCTATGACCAAAGCTCATCCTAATCCCCACAACAATCATTCCAAAATCCTAATTGTAAAATTTACATGAAAAGAAAAAGTAAATCTACCTAACACATGCAAAACAAAGGTTAGCTAAACAAACCACCAAATCCCAAGCATGTATATTGGACTTGTCACCCCACACATGGGTGACTAAGTCCACCTAGCCTATTGGATTATGCTTAGGGGTATAAGTACCTGCATAGCAAAAGAATTTATATTTTTATTACAACGCCCCTTAAGCATAATCCCCTACAAAAAAAATAATGGTTAGATTAAGATCGCCCTACCATTCATTCTAATACATCCTAACATCTAGTTTAAAACATATATCACAAAAAGGCAAGCATCAAACCATGCACTGCCCTAACCTAAATCTAGAAGTGGTGACTTAGCCTAATGTGTGTGCTTTGGAGGTTTGTGTGGTATGCATTTCTATGGCTTTAAGTTATAATTTTCTAAGTGTGAAGCATGTTCAACTTAGAGGAGGGTTTCATTTAAGTGATTTAATTATTTTGGATTGATTTTATTTCCTATTTTGATTAAGTTCAAGTGAATCCTACAATTAATTACTAAGTTATAAAGAGAGGGAAAGAGAAGAGAACTTCTCTTTCCTTCCCTAACCTAAGTAATTTCTAAAGTAGATTCACATTTTAATTTTGTTTAGTGAATGCTTTGATTAAGTCTTTTAATTAATCCTAAGTTTGGATGAACTCTAAACAAACTCATTCAAAAAGAAAGGCATTTTAAGATTAAATAAAATGAACTAAATTCACGAAACATACATCACTTCATTTCTTTCCCAACAGGTATAACATGCATATGAATAAATCCTAAGCATATATGTACATACAAATGAGAATGTTTAACACACTTTATGATGCATTCTAAGTAATTCATTTAAGAAAATTTGGAAGTTTATGATGCATGATTTTCATTTAGTAGAAAAAGATTTCTTATCCAATTTTCACATGCACACATGAAAGTAAGAAAGACATAAGTGAGTACAACGTCATTGTTAACTAGAGGTGTAAGGTACAAGACCTACTTAGGGCTACTTAAAGCCTCACAACCTTAGGGTTGTCCAGACTAATATACCACTTTCCTTAAATACAAACATGTGTACAAAAGAAATGAATGGAAAAGAAAGAACACAAAAATTTGTATTAGTTGATTCATTTTGTTTATGCATTTTATATGTGCAAGCATAGGTACCCTTCTTAAGTGATAGTATAGGAATGAATAGGATATGGAATTAGGCAAGTGTTAGGTTCTTTTCAAATGAACCACACATCTTACCAAATCCTATTCAAAACTATACTAAAAGAGAAGAGAAGGAAAACCTATACTAAAAGAGAAGAGAAGGAAAACCAATGAGATGACATAAAACCTCACAAGGAATTTGAATTTGCAATGCACTTAGGAAGAAAAGTGCCTAATGCAATTTGGCTCATGATTAATGGTTAATTAAGTTAAGGGGTTTAGCTTAAGTAATTTCAAAACATCCCTCACACATATGAGTTGGGTTTTGATTTTCTTAATTGAACTTAGGCTCTTGAACACCTAAGCATCTACTCAAAGTAGATTAATTAAGTTTTGGAAGGTTTTAGAATTTTTAGAAATTAATTAAGAGAGTAATTAATGAATTAACCCTTAACTTAGAGAGGATTAAGAAAAGAAAAGGGGGTTTAGGGAATAGCTCAGGGGGAATGCTCCAAAATTATTCCCTAAACCTCCTATTCACTAGATCAAACCTTAATCTACCTCAATAAAAGATTATAACACAAATCAAATCCTTAATTATCTTTAATTACATTAAGAGAGTAATTAAGAAATGCATTTGCAATTCTCCCAATTAAGCCTTCAATAAATCCCAAGAAAATTAGGGCATGTAAAATTCATCCCCCAAAACATACCCAAGAAGTTTGGGATTAATCAGAGAATTAATTAAGGAGTAATTAGCAAATTAATATGTCCATTAAAACCCAAAATTAGAGAAAGATATAATTTAAAATCCTTTAAAACAAATTTTAGAATATTCTAGATTGAATTATCTTTAAGCAAAAATTTATCTCATATTTGTTTGATTTCTATTTAGGGAGATATGATTTTTTAAAGCTTAAAGGATTAATTAGAATTAATTAAAACCTAATTAAATCCCTTAGCCCCATAGCTCGACACGCGGCGGCGGTCAGTGCACATTCCACACTTCACGCTGTGAGTTGCCACTTAAACATCCCATCATGGCAGGCGTGTGGCGGCGGTATGCGATTTAGCCTCAGCCGTCCGATTAAGGATCAGACAGCTGAGATTAAAGCCGCCATTCCAAAAGGATTAAATCATATTTGAGCGTGTGTTTAATCTCGGCCGCCCATCCAAAATGCATGGATGGATGACCGGGATTATCCCTGTTCTTCCCTGAGGATTAATGGAGACCATCCATGATCCAAGCCTTGATATGAACTCAATTGAGCTCAGATTAGGATAAAATTTTGCACACACCATCATACACTAAGGGCAATCTTATCCAACGGTTGAATTTTCATGCCATGACACTTTCTTTCATAGATGACCAACATCCCTTAAGTCTAGTGGTCTAAAAATGGCATACCTCACTGGAGGTGATCACCGATTCCCTTTGGAGGAGCTTCTGCGGTAGAGGGCCGTGGTGAAAGAATTAGCTCTTGGGGTTGGGTAGTTTGCTCTATGGACCAACACTTCCTCCTCCTTGCGCTTTGATCAAATTGGACTTCTCCTTGCCTTGGGAACTTGAGGGAGAGCTTAGGCAAGCTTGATTTGGTCCCCTGAGGAAGTGTGCAAAGGCAATTGAATTGAATTATAGTGTGGAAGAAGTTGAGGATTCAATGGAGCTCCCCCATTTTCTCTTGAAGAAAATTGAGGATGGCAAATCCCTCTTAGAAAGCTTAAAAACACTCTCTGATGGCTCCTATCACTCTCTAGCACTCAATCGACAATGAGCATGTGGAATTCAAGTGAAATTAGGAGGAGTATATCTCCCCCTATGGCAATCGGACAGTCGAAGCATGGTTTGCCATTTTGATCCAATTGTCCATATGAAAAGGGTTGTTTGTTCTGTTTGAATTGGCACATGGTCGGTTTGAGCTAAGGAGTGGATTGGTAACCTCCCATGTGCTTCAAATCAAGTGGAGGGAGGTTTTCAAATTGACCAATTTGAGCTATTAGGTCAGTTTTGGCCTAGGGCCCATTTTGGCTGACCCAAACCCATTGGGTTGGGTGCACCACCCTCCATAGAGTTCACTTGACCAATTCGGAAGGTATCAAGTTGATATGAAGAGGGCTTGACCAAATTCCCCATGGATTTGACCAAAATTTGTTATATGGACTAGGGGTAGAATGGTCATTTGGTTGATTTTTGAATTTGAATATGTTGGGTATGTTGAGAAAATAGGTTTGGCCAAGTTTCATTGCATTTGGAGTTCATTTGATATGGTTTGACTCATGTTGACCCATTTAGGTCAAAATAGGTCAACTTGGGTCAAGTTGACCAATTGGTCAAATTGGATCAAACCAAGGGTTGGGTCAAGTTCATATAACCATTTGAAATATTTTGGTGGCTTTAGTTTGATTCAATTTGGTTTAGGTTTGAGTTTGGCTCATATGACTTCATTTAGGTCAAACGAGTCAAGTTGACCAATTTAACCCATTTGACCTATTTGAGCTAGGTCATGGGTAGGTTTAGGTTTGGTTAGTCATATGAGGTTGATTGGTATTTTTATTTCCAATCAATTTTGGTTAAGTTTGAATTTGGCTCAACATGACCCCTTTAGGTCAAGTTGGGTTCACGGTCAATTTAGCTAGGTTAGGTTTAGTTGGCCAATTGAGGCTTTGGTCAGGTTCCACAAGTGATTTGGAATGAACTTGACCCATTGATTTTAATCAATTTAGCTTAGATCAAGTTTTGGCATATTTTGACCCTTTAGGTCAAGTTGGGTCAACTTGGGTCAAGTGGCCAATTGGGCTAGGTTAGGCTCAAATGTTGACTTGGTCAAGTTAAAACATAGCTTATGAATGAACTTAGATCATTGGTTTCAATCAGTTTGGCCTATGATGGATTTTGGCTATGTTGGATTTCATTTTAGGTAAGTGTTGACTTGGTCAACCCTTAAGTTTGACTTGGTTTGACCCAATTTGGGTGATTGATCATCCCATGATGATTGCTGATCATGATGAGAGGCATATGTGAGTTTGATTGAATCCAATTTGGTTAGGATTAGAATTTGTCTCATAAGGGTACTTTAGGTCACTTTGGGTCAAGTGAGCCTAAGTGGGTCAAATGACTTGGTCAAAGCTTGATTTGAGTTTGATTGAACTTATATATGAACTGAAGATTAAAATATAAATCCATTTGCAAGTGGTTTGAAGTCAAATGGGTTTTGATCCATTTGATAATTTCATATTCATAGGAAGAATATGAATGGATTTGGGTTTTGATTTTTGAATTGGATTTTGATTAAGTGATTGAAGTTTGTATTTATATTTAGATTCATGATTGTAGGGTTGATTGAATCATGAAGAAAAATCAAGAGTTTGGCTTGATTTGAAGTTGATTTGGCTAAGTTCAAGGTTTTGACTTGAAATGCTTAGGTTGGATTTTGAAAGGATTTGAGTTTGATTATTAGAATTAGTTTTGATTGTTTGAATTTATATTTCATTTATATATGTGAATATAAATGAGAACATAAATAGGTCATGAGAAAATTTCATGGATTTGAAGTGGTTTGATCATGATTTAAGCTAAGTCTTTTAAAAGGGAACTTAAAGGATATGATATTTTTGGAGTTTGGAGCTTGAATTTTGGATTTAGATTTGATTGATTTGTATTAATATTTCATTTATATATGTGAATATAAATGAGAATATAAATGAGTTATGAGAAAATCTCACGAGTTTGAATTGATTTGAAGATGATTTTGGATAAGTCCATGAAGAAAAACTTAAAGGACTTAGGAAAATTTTATGAATTGATTTTGAATTTTGAGTTTAGTTTGATTGGTTTGAATTTATATTTCATTTATCTATGTGAATATAAATGAGAATATAAATGAATTATGAGACAATCTCATGAGTTTGATTTGGTTTGATCATGATTTAAGGTAAGTCCTTAAGAGGAAAATTTAAAGGACTTAGGAAAGATTTGGAAATTTCATTCATGGGTTTTAATCATTGATTTCAATCATGGATTTCAATCACATGGGGTTGATTTGACTTTGGAGAAAATCAAATAAGATTTATTTGGAGTTTGACTTGAAGGAAGGAAGGTGAAGAATAGTTCAAGCTAAGGGTAGCAAATTTTCCTAACACCCCTAAGGTATGACCTATTCCTATGGCTAACTCTTCTAAGTCTCTAGGGCTAGATTGAGTGTTCACATAATCACTAGATGTGTCTTAAGACTAGGTAACTCTTAAAGTTTAAGAGAAGTCCTATATCTAACATGGAGGGGTTGAGAGCTCATTCTAAAAATGAGGTCAACAAAGGGTGCCCAATAGGTTTGGTGTGATTGATAAGAAACACGACATTGGTGTCAATCAAAATGATCAACACCAAAAAAGATCACAAGCACTAACAGAAGCAATCTACCTTTAACCCCAGGTGTGGAAAGAATCCAGAGCTTAGTGCAATGTGGCTCTACTTATGTCCAAGACATAAGAGAGAGGGAGGAATCCACTAGGGATAGAGTATGAACCTTCCACTAGGGAAGTAGGTTCAAGTCATCCACAAGGGGATGAGAGGTTTGATTTGATTTGGGTCTCACTGAGGAGAAAAAGATTTATTTCAATTTTGTTAGTTTGGAATTTTGAGATGAACTCTATTGGTTAGGGATGGACTGCACTAAGTAGGAGCTATAGAGGCCAAGACTTAACTCAGATTTACCAATCTAAAAGGGTAGTCTACTAAACACGTAGCAGGACTAGCCAACCAAAGGGATGCCTTTCAGTATGTAGCAGCTGTACTAGGAAGAAAGCGTACTAGACTTATATCCTCTAAAGTAGGGATCAGTTTCTGAGGTAATCTATTGGCAAGGCAACAAATTGAACCAAACCTAGGGCTGACTATTGAGTGAATGCATCTAAGGGACTTAGATCAGCTCAAGGATAATCAAGATTAGTTTCATTTTTTATATTTGTTTATTTTGATAGATTTCATTGGTTTGCGATGGATATCAACGAGAAAGAGCTCATAGAAGCCTAGACCTATCTCAAATTTACAGAACCAAAGGGAGTAGCTTCCCAGCCGATGGGAGAACTATCCAACCAAAGGAGTGCCTTTGGTTTGCAATGATCAATCGAAGGAAAGAAAGCTTGGAGACTCACATCTTCCACTACAAAAGACCACTAGGATAATCAGCTACTTTGGGCAACAAATCGAACCCAACTTGAGGCTGCCCGGTTTATGACAATCATGCTAGAAAGAATTCATCATAATCTTACATCTTCCAAAGCAGAATGACTGCCGGGGTAAACAATTTATGGTAAAATAGATTGAAATCGACCTAAGGATGACTACGGAGTGAGTATCGACCCGGGGATTTATCTCAACTTAGGTAGTCACACAATTCCTATAGGGAGTTCTGCTGACACTGCCCTAAAGACAGGATGCCTACTTAGGAAAAGGGGCCCTTTGGGGGCTTGAATTCCTAATCCACAAGTGAATTAATTTTGTTTATTTATTTAGTTTGTTCATTTTATCGTGAACACATTAGTTTGTGAGGGATCAAACTTAGAAGGAGCTTATATCAGCCTAGACCTATCTCGAAATTGAACCAAGTGAGAATCAAGATCTGGCAACAAATTTTCCAATCACAGGGGTGGCTACTTGGAAAGGAGAACTGTCCAATCTAAAAGTAAATTGGGTAGTGTTTAAATAGAGTTGCAAAGGATGTGATCCAAGTAGAGTGCCCATAGGGGATGGGGCTGCTAAGGGCTTAATCTAAAACCATGGAGAAGATGACACGGCTAGTCATATATCCAGTAGGTATTCGGTGTCCAACTCATGGAGAAAGCACAAGGACTCACATCTGCCAAGAGTGGTGTACTCACTAGGTGAGTCACTGTCAGCATAGCGAACATCAACCAACCTAAGGTGCCCGTCGGTTTATAACAATTAGCCTAGGAAGAAAGCTCGGGGACTCACATCCTCATAGAGGCACCGGGATAGTCATCTTTGGCTCGATGACTATCCCACCTAGACTGAGTGAATGCAACTGGGAGACTTATATTGACTAAAAGTAGTCAAGAGGGAAGGAGCCTCTAGGGGACTTATCCTAAACCTTGAATATACTCGACCTAGTTAGTGCATGATGGCTAATTCAAGAAGAAAGCACGGGGACTCACATCTTCTTAAATAAAGTCAACATGAGGTAGCATGGTGCGGAAGACTACCGTACTAACAAGGCGCTCATTGGTTTGCAATGATCAAGTTAGGAAGAAAGTTCAAGGACTCACATCCTCCAAACAAATGACCACTAGGGTGACATACTAGTGAGGTAGCATGTAGACCTGACCTAGAGCTGCTAATGAGTGAGTGCCATAGGGGGTTTCCTCCCACATCAAAATAGCTTGAGACAAAAGATTTATGTTTATTGTTATGCATGTGTTAAAAGGGATAGGAATCCTCTGGGGGACTCTTACACCTACCTTAAAACACACTAGGGGTTTTGATGAAATGATGCACGAATGGAAAATAAGGATTCCCACTAAGAAAGGATGCCACTTTGGTTCTCTCACACCTATCTTAGTTATGCTAATCAAAATAGGATGCCTCTTGGGTTCTCTTACACCTATTATAATAGCATTGGGAGATTGTGTTTCTATTATGAATGAGGGATAAGATGTCACTAGGGGAATTTTACACCTACCCTAAACACGTCACAGAGGATTCGCAAGATAAATAAACAACGCTTCAAAAGAAGAGAAGATTTTGATGAAATGGAATCAAATTTTGTTCTTTGATAGAATTCTTTTTCAAACATGATTTATTTCATGGATAATATTTCTTTAGATAGAGCCCATTAATTGGAAGTATCGGGTGTTCCCCTTTACAATCAATAAGTTGATAAGATCCTCTTTGGTAGGCCTTCTATGACATAGGGGCCTTTCCAAGTGGGTTCAAACTTTCCTCCCATCTTTTGATGGGCAACAATTAGTCTCCTTAGTATTAACACAAGTTCTCCTACTCGAAAAGGCCTAGGGCAGACCTGCTTATTGTGAGCTTGAATCATTTTTTCTTTGTATAACTCGAGGTTCTGGCACACCCATAGGCGACTTTCCTCCAAATCTTCAAGCTCTTCCAACCGCAACTTTGCATTCTGCTCTGTAGTGATCTTGTTACCCAATGCTATCCTTAGTGATGGGAATTGAACTTCTAAAGGTAGAACAGCTTCGGACCCATACACTAAGGAAAATGGGGTAGACTGAGATGAAGTTCGATATGTGATATGGTAGGCCCATAAGGCTTCAACCAACTGCTCGTTCCACTATCATTTATTATCATCAAGAGTCTTCTTAAGTATGTGGATGAGAGTTTTGTTGAATGCTTCCACTAAGCCATTTATTTTAGGGTAGTAGATGGTGGAGTATCTCCAATCTATACCATGTCTTCTGGTGAAGCTATTGATCTTCATGCTTTTGAATGCATTACCATTATCTGATATAATTCATTGAGGCACCCCGAACCTATATACGATATGGTTCCTGAAAAATTGAAGCACATGCTGAGCTGTGAGCTCTCGAGTGGAATGACTTCTGTCCACTTGGAAAAGTAGTCGATGGCAGCTAAGATGAACCAATGCCTCTTAGAAGAAGGATGATTGATGGGACCTGTAATGTTGGTACCCCAACACTCGAATGGCCATGAAGCCAATGTAGGGTGTAAAATGTTGGGTGGTTGGTGGAGAACCACTACCTGACACTAATGGTATCTCCTAGCTACATCCATGCATTCGTGATCATCAAGGCCGAGAGTATCTAGTCATTTGATCTTCATCTTCATCTTTGACTGGATTAATGTGCTCCACATAGACTTGAATGTAACTCAATTATAATGCCATGGGCTTCATGTTTGTATAAATAGTGTAACCATATTTGGTCAGTCAAAGGCAACAGGTGCCATCAACAAGAGCATAGGAGAGAGCTCTATTTCACCTAATGGGCATGGTAGTTTTTCAGTATTCAAGTAATCTATGAACGGTTGCCTCCAATCCAGTTCCTTGTCCATTTTGGCAATGAAAACATCCCCTTCAAGAGAAAGTCTCTCGATGAGTTCAACATCAATAAGAGATAAGACTTGTCTATTTTGGACCCTTATTGAAGTGGACGCATCTTCCAGACATGCTAATTCTTTGGCAAGTTTAGCCAAAGCATTTGTTACTGCATTCTCTGCTCAAGAAACCTTGTAGATGGTGACTTCAAGAATTTGGGCCAACAGCTTCATGGTATACTCGTAGTAATGACGAAGCTTGGGTTTGAGGACCTAGTTGGACAATAACTCTTGATAACCAACTGAGAATCCCTAAAGATGTTGATTCTCTTGACACTGATAGTGATGGCTAACTCCAGAACAATAATCAAAGCCTCATACTCAACTTCATTATTGGTGCAAGGGTTGGAAAGATAGTATGAAAATCTCATCACATCGCGATCTAGAGTTAGAAGAACTATTCCTACCCTTGCCTTTCCTAGGAGAGTAGATCGTGGTGCTTCCCCTTTATGAAAAGAAGCTAGACCATTAAAATACATCTCCCAATGGTGGTTGTCAGCCTCCCCTAAGTTCATGATTTATTAATCAGGGAGATCATTACTAAGCAGAGAATCAGCAGGAAGTGGGTGTGCTACTAAGAAATTTGCTAGTGCCTGTCCTTTTATCGCACATAGGGGTGCTAATGTGATATCAAACTATGAGAGCATCATGGACCATTGTGCCAAACATCCGATAGCATTGTTGTGTCATGAGATCAGAGTGGATTTATTCGAGATCAAGTTCACCTTATGAGAAAGCATATAATGTCGTAGCTTTTAGGAAGCAAAGATTAAAGCTAGGCAATGTTTATCAATAGGTGGATAGTTCGCTTCAGCAGGAATCAGATGATGAGGTAGTAGAGTGCGTTCTCCTTCCATCATTGGCCAATACAAAGACCGAGAGAGTCATCCAATGCGGGTAGAGGATGAGTGGCCCGCCCGGGATAGCTAGATCCGGCTTCACCAAATACGCTTGATGTCTTGGCATGGCACACTTGTCATCCCACTTGAACTTGACCTCCTTTTTGACAAGGGTTGAAACTGGCTTGCATCTCCGTGATAGGTTGGAGATAAAGCATCTTAGATACATCAACTATCCTTGGAAGGATCTGAGTTGAGTTAAACTATTAGAAGGTGGCATTTCTAATATAGCTTTAATTTTTTCAGGATCTATTTCTATTCCCCAGTGTCAGATAACAAACCCAAAGAATTTCTCTAAAGCAACTCCAAATGCACACTTCAAGGGATTCATTTTAAGGTTATACTGTGTTAAATGTTCGAAAACTACTCTCAAGTCAAAGAGGTGGTTTTCCTTTTCTCTGCTCTTGACTACTAGATCATCAACATAGCACTCAACCTGAAGATGGATGAGTTCATTGAAGATCTGAGTCATGGCCTATTGATATGTAGCACCAACATTTTTAAGGCCGAAAGGAATGACCCTATAACAGAAGATTCTGATCGGGGTTCGAAAAGCAGTGTTTCTTTCATCTTCAGGAGACATCTTAATTTGATTGTAGCTAGATGACCCATCCATGAAAGAGAACACTGCATGAGATGAACAATGTCCACTATTAATTCTAGTATAAGAAGAGGAAACTCATCCTTAGGACATTCCTTGTTTAAGTCCCTAAAATCGACGCATATACAAATTTGGCCATTCTTCTTCTTAACTGCGACAACACTCGCTAACCATGTAGGATATTTTTCTTCCCCGATGAAACCGCATCGATCAATTTCTTTTTCATAAATGATTGTTGATTTCTAATTGCATCTAGGAGCTTGCTTAATAGGGTAGCATTAGGATCTATTGCTAGCTTGTGGACTGCTATGTCAGGAGATAATCTAGACATTTCTTCATAACTCCATGCAAAGCAGTCTTTAAACTCAGTTAATAGCCTAGCTAAGTCATTGGTTTCTTCTTCATTTAGTACTGAACTAATGTATGTCAGACATGGATTTTCTTCTGTCTTGAGGTTGATTTGTTTAAGCTTTTCAATTGTTGAATGAATTTCCTCTTCAAATTTTGGCGGTGCCTCTTTGATTTGGAGATCATCTGAGATTTCTAAACACACATTCTCATAAGAGTTGGTGTTGTATGAAAAGAACCTATCAGACTCCAAATGATTGGTGACAACTAAGCAGTAATCATCATCATCGACTAGACCCACTATACCGAATCCTAGTCATGCTTCTGATTGTGCTTCTCTGTCTATATTGTTTCACAGCTTTTCAAAGTACTCTGACCTATTCTTGGACCATGTATGAGGAACTAAACCTTTCTGTATAAGATAATGAACACAAGGGGAGTAAAATTCGAATGATAATTTGATTAATTCTTTAAAAGTATCCTCCTCAAGTTCTACGTCAACTTCAAGACTTGAGGATGATGATCCCAAAAAGAACCTCTTCTGCTTCTTATCCTTTGGAAGACTGGGGACTTCCTTAACTACTAAACCTTCAACTTTCTGAGATGTGTTAGAGCTAAGGTTCCCAAATGCTACCTAAAAGTTTTACATAAATCTGATTCAAATACTTTACTTTATGTAGGCTAGTCTTCATCTTTGTCTAGATCGAAAGTCACCTCTAATGGAACCTACTGAGAGGGATTGGCTGGTATACTAATCACATTAGACTCATCCTCTGAGCTAGATTCCATATCTATGGGAATAGTATGTGTACTCCTACGAACTGGAACTCGACCTTTGTTGGCTGATGGCCAACTAGGGGGTCTTCCACCTCTTGAACTGCCTCTATTTTTTCCTCTGCCAATGCCTGGTGGAGGTTGAGCCATCCTACCCACATGTCCATATGATGGAATGAATTGTGGGTGGAATGTGATGTGAATCTATTTCTTCTTCAATTCCTTTCTTGTTCACTTGGACTTTCATTTTTCTTTTCTTTTTCTTTTATCTTTTCTTTTCTTCATTTTCTCTTTCCTTTGATTTTGAGTTTGAATTTTTCCAAGTTCACGAAATGGTGTTTTGAGGAAGATAGTAGGTCCATCCTCATCAATCTCAACCTCTAACTAAAATGGCTTTTCATCTCCATTGACTATTTAATCTCATATTTTCGAACTTGATGAATCATGGAGGAGGATGGAATGATCTTGTTACGATGTATGAGGTCCCAAGCAAAAGTAGTGAACGAAGTATTTGAATCAATGATGTAAAACTTGGCTTCAGTCTTCCAGTCACCTATCTCCAAAGGTAACACTATGGAACCTAAAGCTCGCTCACCTTGTTCATTGAATCCTCTTAACTTCATTCAATCTTCTCAGAGTGTGGAGATGTCAATCCTAAAATAGGCAAGGGTCTTTAGACTCATAATGTTCACTGATTCACCTGAATCCATGAGAACTCTAGCAAGTCTGAGCCTGTCCATGTCAACTATGATGTAGAGGGGATGGTTGTGCTCCAAGTCCCCGAAGAAGGTCTTCAACTGTGAAGGTGATCCTGTGAGCTTTTTTTTGTATAAATTGCTTCCTCACCTATAGAGATCAGCTGAGCTAAGCATATTTGAAGATCAAGGAAAGCCTTGATTAGTGATTCCCTCATCTCTTTGGAAAAGCAAGGGCATCATATATGCTTAGCTTAGATGGAAACTTTCTTAGATGAGAAATGACATTGTATTCCACCTTGGACTGGTCCTCCACAAGTATATCCAAGACTGGAGTATCCTGTGGAGGGGCTTCTCGATCTTCTATGACTTATTTCCCTCTATCCTAAGGTGCTATCCTAGGAGGGAGAACCTTTCCACTACGAAGGCTGGCTTCGGTGATCTCTTGTAGCAGGATTATGAAAGGTTCTACCTACACATCAGGCTCATCTACAGCTTTTCCTATAGAACCCTCAGAATCAAATGATTCCAAGTCTATCTCAAGGGGTGATCCCATAGTATTCAAAGTAAGAAAGTCCAACTCTAAATTAGAAAGAGGAGGATCAGAGTTGTTATAGTTATTTTGACTTGAAGAGTTATCGTTAGTAATAGAATAAGACAACCTATCAGAAGTGACACATATATAATTCAAACTAGCTTTATTCTTCAATTTCTTGAAATTGTTTGGAGGTACAAAGTAGAAATCAAGTAAAGTGAGTGGGGTAAGGGATTTGATGCCCTTATCTAGTGATACAAGAGTTATACTAGTAGTAGAAGTAGAGTTAGTTGAAGTAGAAGAAGCCGTGTAGCTTACAATAGGTGGAATGCTCGGTCGGTGGTGGCACTACTGGGCTATCCCGGGCTGACACATGTTGCTACTACTATTGCTATTGCTGCTTGAGCTCCCCCTTTCCTCGAGTTGGCACTGGCAACTTGCAAACCTACTTTGATGTTGGAGGTTTGAGCTGACTCAGACACCTACAAGGAAAGCTTCTTGATCTTCTGGATGATCTCCTTAGTGGATAAAGAAATATCCCAACCTCTTTGGTTTTGGTAGGATCTCATGTATCCCCAAGAATTACCCTAATGAAACTAGATGGTTGTTCCACAAGATATTCCTTTGGAATAACTACAACAAGGGTCTTAAAATTGTGTTCAAGCCAATCCTTGAATGTGAAGCAATCCTCCAAAACATGGCCTAACATATAGTGGTAGGGGAAAAAGTTTGGATCATGAATTTTGCCTACATCCTCTGATCTACTAGGCTCGGGTAGCTAAAAATCAGGTTTCTTTAAGAGATTCTTAAAGATCTTCCTGATTATCTCCCTCTTAAATAAATAAGGTTTGTTAAGCTTATCTAAAAGAGTAGGTGGACCATAGCTACCTGGCGGTGGGTATGCACACTGCTGGTGGTGGTATGGTTGAGGAGGCGGTGGTACTGGCCATGGAGGGTGCTGTAGAGGCCGGTAGGGCTGCCTCGGTGGTGACAAAGGAGTTGGAGGCTACTAAGGTCATGGTCTCTTGGACTGATCTCTAGCTGGTTGCTTCCACTTATCTACTACTATCACTGCTCCTGGCTTCTTCTCATAGACCTTTTGTGGCTTTGCTTTAGGCAACTGGTCTTGAAAAGGCAACTGTTTGGCCTCTCCTTGTAGACTAGCCACCTTGTTGATTAGCTTCTCAAATGTCTTGATAGTGAAGCCTTTAAGCATGAAGGTGACCAGGCTATGAATATTCTTCAAGAGAATCTCAATGGCATGCTGCTCAGACAGCTGTGGTTCGTATTTCATACTCAGGTTATGCCATCAGAGAATATAATCAACAAGGGACTCACCTGGGTATTGTTGTGCTACAACGAGATCACCTATAGTAACCCATTGCTGAGCTCCAATAATCCTCTTGATGAAGAGTTGCTCTAACTCAACAAATGTCTTTACTGAACCATTGGGTAGTTTAGCATACCAATCAAAAGTAATCCCTGCTAGGCTACCAACGAAGAGACAGAAAAGCAAAGTGTCACTACCACCCGTTGCAACAACTGTCCCTGAAGTGTGCTATGTGCTGCCTTGGGTTTCCACTGCCATCAAAGCTTTTGAAGGAAGGTGGCACGAAACCCTTAGGATATTAGATTGAATTGAATTCCTCCGGGTAGGGTCTACCTTTTGGAACCGGTGATCCTCCCTGGGCTTGAGCCAATGCTTCCTTCACTTGCTGCTCAACCATGGATTTGATATCTTTTTCTTGTATGGAGGTACTTTCCACTACCTTTCTATACATTCTAGTGCTACCTTGCTCAACAGGAGGTAAGGTCTTGGCTTGGTCCAAGACATGCACTAACTCAGGCTGACTAATGTCGTAGTAGGATGAACTACTGGGGCTTGTTTCTAGAGTACTGAAACTACTGCTAACAAGTCCTCTAACTCGTGCCATCCTATCTATCTACTCATCTTTCTGCTTCAACTGATGTTGTTGCTGATTGGGTGGTGTCTTCCTAATCAACCTCTTCACCTTCCATGGCTTCCTGCTCTATGAGAAGAGATCCTCTGGTATCAATCATATAGACTCCAGCTGAGTCTTCCAACATGTCATCTTCGTTGGGATTAAAGCTGACTTTCTCTTCATCTGACCAATCATACACCAAGATCACCTTCTTTTCCATGAAATAATGAGCTACTATCTCATCTAAAGAATGATCAATCTGAGCATGTACAAATAATCTATGCTACCCAATGTGATCCCGTTGTGCACTAAGAGGCACCGAACCTTGCCTGCTGTTGGGGAGTCAATCCTATGTGGACTATACTCACTAGATGAGAGACACTCCTGACTGTCACTAAGTATGAGAGGGGTGACATCCCTAGGAGGTTCCACTATCTTGGGTGCAGCTGGACTATCATCTGATATCTCTGAAATAACTGCTGCCATCTCCACATCCTACTGTACTGGCGGAGTTGGTGAAGGGATGACCATGATGCTTTGGGTCGCCAGTCCTTCCGCACCACTACTGGGGGAAAAGGCCAAGCCGGAGAGCTCAGCATCACCAAAATAGGTGGTGTAGATGGGGTAGGATCCCTGGCCGTAGCCAAATCACCAACGGGGTGTGCTTCTCCCCAGATATGGCCTTCATGGCCTTTAATGGAACTGGAGATGCTGTGACCTGGACTAGTGATGGCAGATGAGGGGTAGAGTGGTGTGTTAGAGACACCACCGACTCTCTATGAACAAGAGCTGCCCTCCTATGATGACTGGTCTCAATAAGTAAGATGTTGCCGGTATGGTCGGTGCGGGTAGTACACCGAGCTAGAAAATCAACAAGTGCAAAAGTTGTCGACTTGCGACTGAACCTCCGCCTCTCCTTATTGGTAATGTGAGCAGATGTATGGGCCTCTCTGGCCCTCTCTTGATGATTATGTTAACCCACACTATAGGGGATGATGGATCTCATATCAAATTGAGCTCCGCACTCTGAACGTCCATAAGCTGCACCTACCTGGCACAAGACTGATCAGAGCCTGACATACGACCTCCTGCTCCTAGTAACTGTTGGCTGATGCTGGACCATTGGTGGAGGTGATGTGTGAATCCTCCTAACATCCTCTCTATCTAACATAGAGAGATGATGAAATTGATTTGTTGTAACCAGTGGTGAAGTAATAACAGGAAACTCCTGAACAGCTGAACGGGCGGCTGACTCCATCTCCCTGGCAATCCTAGTGTGATACCACTTGATCATGCAATTTTTGTTCCTATGCTATGTCCTAGTAGGATGGGAAGAGTGAGAGCTAGACCTGTACTCAAAAGTAGAGGAGGCAATCTCTAAGATCAGGGGAGCCTTACCCTTAGAGAGATGAGGCGTCTAGTCTTCCGGGGTAGAGGCGCCTGGCAGGTGACACTATCACTTCGAAGCTAGTGGTGCCTTTTCCTCTTCAACGAGGAGATGTCAGAATTAGAAGGTATATCAATTTGGATGACCAGCTTACCGGTCACCATGGTCCTGCTGACTGTCATGAGGGGAATTCCCTCACATATAATCCTCGCTCCCTCGAATCCCCTAACGAAATGGATAAGGGGTGTATGATCCAATCGGGAGAAGTTGGCTTAGTCCAAAGCCAAATCCATGCCATGAGGGAAAGTGAAAATAAATCTCTGTGAGCCTGCCATTTCAGATCAACTGCAAAGATTGAGAAACTGACTTTGTACTATAACTGATTGTGAGAATCTGCAATAGTAAATGAGTTTGGATCAGATTTCTGTATTTGTTGATTTTTTGAATTTGAATTGAAAATTTAAACTCGCATCCAACATCTTGGAAGTGTTAAGTGGGGTTCAAATGGATTTGAGAAGATTTAGAAATTTGATTGAAAGAGGAATTTTGAATATGAATCCAACATCAACGATTTGGGTATGTTGAAAAGATGGATTCAAATATATTAAGAAGGATGCTTCCATAGGTTCATGTTTGTTTGAATTTAGATTTTCTTTTTGAGGACCCTTTCCTTTAACAAATTTGGGTATGCTAAAATAAGGGTCAATTGATTTTATTTTTGATTGATGATTTTGGAGTTTTACTTACATTGCAAATTTGGGTATGCTAAGTGAAGTGTTTGAAAATGATTGTCTCTTTTTGTGAATTGTTGTTTAATTTTGGAAATTGGAGTTCCCACATAGCAAATTTAGGCATGATAAGTAAAGAACCCAAGTGTGTTTTGTTTAATTTTTGAAAATAGGATTCTTAGCAAATTTGAGTATGCTAAGAAAATCCAAAGGTGTTTTATTTGTTTTTGGATGTCTTGATTTTGAAAGAGTTGGATCCTTAGAAAATTTGGGTATGCTAAGGAAATCCTAATGTGTTTTATTTTTGTTTTGATTTGATTGAAAGTGGAGACTTAACTTTAGCAAATATGGTATGCTAAAGTTTCACTTAATTTTATGAAATGAAAATTTCACTTAGCAAATTTGAGTATGCTAAAAGAAATTCCAAATGATGTATTCAAAATTTTGATTTAGTTTGGTTTTGAGAATGGAAACTTCTCTTTAGCAAATTTAGTATGCTAAAGAATGAAGTTTTGAAAGTGCTTGAAAAATTTTTGGTTTTAAATTTGGAGACTTCACTTAGCAAATTTGAGTGTGCTAAATGAAGTTCCAAATATGTTTGAAAAAATTTTGATTTTAAATTTGGAGACTTCACTTAGCAAATTTGGGTATGCTAAATAAAGTTCCAAATGTGTTTGAAAAAAATCTAAATTGAAACAAACATGAACCTATGGAAGCACCCTTCTCAAAATATTTGAATCCATCTTTCAACATACTCAAATTTGTTAAAGTTGGATTCATATTCAAAAATCCCTCTTTCAATCAAATTTCTAAACCTTCTCAAATCTATTTGAACCAATCTTAACACTTCCAAGTTGTTGGATGTGGGTTCAGATTTTCAATTCAAATTTAAAATTTTGACAAAGATAAAAATCTGATCCAAGCTCATTTCTTATTCGATTCATTCTCACAATGCTATAACTCAATTTTTCGTCTTTTGCTTGATCGAAATGGCGCTCACAAAATTCATTTTCACTTTCCTCATGGCATTTGGCTTTAGACCAAGCCAACATCCCCCGATTGGATCACACATCTTTTCCACTTGTGGATTCAGGAGGAGCTCACTCCCCTCGCCCGTATAAGCAGGTGTGTGGTCATCCGGTTGATCACCCTCTAATTCGACATCTCTTAAAGAGGAAAGTAGTGGCGGTATCGATTAGTGGTAGCTTCTGCACAGTTTGATACTATGGTTTCTCATGTGCCTAGTGAGGGCTAGCACCCTCTCATACCTTTGGGTAGGTTCCATCTGGGATTGCCTCCCCACTTTTGAGTATGGGTCTAGCTCTCTCCTCCCATACAAGACATAGGAACAAAATTGCATGATGATCACACTAGATTTCAAGAGATGGAGGTATCCATTCTTGAGAGTTTCATGTTTTAGAACAAGCATTCCATCCTCTCAGGTATGACAGGATGTTAGGGGAGATGGTGATTAAGATTATTAGAGAGGCCATTTGACCTTCAATGGTCTTGCACTAGGTAGAGCTTCTGACATTGAGTCCAAAGCTGGTTTGATTTGAGATCCATCATCCCCATTAAACGAGGGCGGAGGCCCACACATTGGTAAGATGGAGGTTGAGTTGTCGGCGAGAACTTGTTGATTTTCCCATCGGCACCGCGACCATCGTCTTACTGGGACCAATCATCATGGGGAGCTCTGTTGTAGAGAGAGTCGGTGTCTCCATACACCTCTACCCTCATCTTCCATCACCGGTAGGTCATCTCTTCCATCAAAGGCCATGAAGGCCATATCAGGAGAAGCGCGCGTTGTTGAGTAGGATCATCCATCCACAGCCTATTGTGGCAAGGTGTTCTTGCACCTTCGAAGTGGTGGTGCGAAATTGGTGACAAGCATAGTGGTCATCCCTTCACCAACTCAGCGTTGATGTGGAGAAGCGTTATTTGAGATGGGTGATAGTCCGGCCCAAGTAAACCTCAGAATGTCACCCTCTCTAGTGATAGTTGGAGTGTCTCTCATATGGTGAAATCCAATATGATTGACTCCCTGGCGGCGGTCCAATGCTCTATGCAGATGATCTGATTACATTTGATTCAATTGATTATTCTTTAGATGAGATAATGTTATTACCTAAAGAAGGAGTTCTTGGGGATTATCATGAAAGATGTTATTCAACGAAAAGGTGGAGTGCATGGTGATGAGAGATCTCTTTTGAGGAGCAAGCCATGTAAGGTGATGAGGTTGATCAAGAAGATACTTTAACACTTTTCATTTGAAAGATGAGAAGATAGATAGGATGGCATGGAAGTTGGAGGACTTAGCAGTTTCAATACTCCAAAAAATAAGGCGGTTCATCTTACCTACATTAATGACTGAGGTGAGTCTTGGACCCGACTAGACCTTACCCTACATGAAATGTAGCATTATGTATAGGAAGGTTTGGAAAGTACTATACAAGAAAAGAATATCCAAGGTTGAGCGAAAACTCTATAGGAGAATCATGAGTTAATACGGAGGAATTATTCAATCTAATATCCCAAGGGTTTATGCCACCTTCCTTTAAAAGCTTTGATGATAAAAGACATTAGATGCCAATATTAGGAGAGCGTGATTTTGTCTCTAATAATCTAGTAAGGATTATTGTTATCTTGTGCCCAATAGTTTAGTAAAGGCATTTCGAGTTAGAAACTCTTTATCAAAGGTTTCTTTGAGCTCAACAAAAGTTATCTTGTGGTGTGGTGAAAATTTTCGATATGGGAGTGGTTTCAAATCGTGGAAAGATGAAAGAAACAAGCATATAGAAATTCATCTTTTAGATGCCGGTCCATGGATGTACTTATTCAGTGATTAAGTATGTGATCAAGGAAATAGTACTATCTCTAGAGATAAGTCACTACCCTTTAATGGACTAATCACCTCAATAAGGACTCCTCGATGGGTGCATATGTACTAGATTCTTCTTCTTTACATGGAAAAATAAAGTAGGGTTTATTTTAAATTGAGTTCATTAAGTTTCCTATAGGGACAAGTCCACATAGTTAATTACATCCCGAGGAATGGGGATTCCTTAGGAAAAACTCTCGATTAAGGTAAATGATTGTTGTCTTTGAAGATTTCAATAGGAAGGACTATTTTATGGTTTATCTTTGAATGATAAAATGCGATTGATCAAAAGGGGGAGTTATTATTGAAGCCAAAATGGAAGATAAGTAGAGAGAGATATTGCTAGAAACCTAGCGAGCATCTCAAACTATCTATAGTTGGGCTTTACATTTTTGAAATTGATTTAGTTTATTTGAGTTGCATTTTCATTAGAAATTTAAGACTTAAGATTCCTTAACACAAGATTAAGGAAATGAGGTGAGAAATTATGCTTATGGCCCACAAAGGGGAGAAGAACCTCAAACCTAAATCTAGGGAGATTTGGTGAGGACCGAAAGCACAACCTAAATCTAAGGCAAAAATGGGTAATTGGTTTGCCTCCACATGAGAGGACAAACCACCCGACAGCTTGGACTTACAACTGCCTAGGGGTGGTCGCAAACTAACTCCTCCTATGATTTTAAATACATGTGGGCAAGTCTTTATGCTTATGCAAAATAAGTTAGGTTATTATTTACTTAGAAAGAGACTAAGTCCTTAAACTCACTCCCTAAAGAGACTAGATCATGTAGGGGCATGCTTCAAATGACCTAAATCTAATGCAATTCAAATTTTATTTTATTTTATTTTTATTTTGGACAATTATTTTGATGAAGACTAATAGGATTCATATGACTAATGCATGAGAAATCAAGTTATTGGCTAAATTCAGCGAGAAGGGAGGAGGTGAGTTTCCACCATGGCTCTTAAAGGTCAAGCAAAGTTTCTCTGGCAAAGGTGGAATCCCTCTAATCAAGAGTGAAATAAGATACTGTTTTGCATGATATTGCAAAAGAAATGCTCATCCAACTAAGGAGTTGCTAATTATTTTATCTTGATTTTAAACCTAAGCTTTAGGTGAGGTTATGAGTTGTTTAATTTTAGTTTGAGTTGTTAAGTTGGTTAAAAGATTTATTTTTTTGTAAAGAGCCTAACCCACATCCAGGCCATACATAAAGCAAGGAAGAAACTAGAAAAATCATGCTACTTAATGCAGAAGCTTAAACGAATCATCAATCATTTTATAAAGCTAATCAAAAAATAATAATAGGCTTGTGATCACCGCTAAACTTGAAAATATCAAAAGTGGGTAGCCGAGCTCTACCCTAATACAACCCAGATTATAAATGAATTAAATTATAATTAAGTAAGGAATTCATTGTTATGGTGGTCTTCAAGCTTTATTCTTCTTTTTTCTTTTCTTCTTTCTTCTTTTCTTTTCTTCTTTCTTCTTTTGGTTCCTTCTTTTGGATGGTTGGAAGGTAGATGCTCCAAGGCTTCACATGGTGCATAAGATAGGATCTTATGACCAGTGCTTATCCTAATCCCCATAATAATCATTCCAAAATCCTAATTGCATAAATTTACATGAAAATGAAAAGTAGAAATCTAACTAATACCTGCAAAACCAAGGTTTGTTAAAACAAATCACATAAATCCCAAGTATGTATATTGGACTTATCACCCCACACATGGGTGACTAAAAGTCTACTAGATTATTCTTAGGGGTATAAAGCACCTGCAAGCCAAAACATTTATATTTTTTTATTTATGATAGCGCCCCTTAAGCACAATCTCCTGCAGAAAAGAATAGTTAGACTAAGAGCATCCTACCATTCATTCTATGAATATACACCCTAACATCTAGTCTAAAACATATATCACAAAATAAAATAAATATCAAACCATGCACCTAACCAAAATTTAGAAGTGGTGACTTAGGCTAATGTGTGCTTTGAAGGCTTGTGTGGTATGCTTAGCTATGGCTTTAGGTTCAAATTTCCTAAGTGTGAAGAACATGTTTAACTTAGAGGAGGGTTTCATTTAAGTTGTTTAGTTATTTTGGGTTGATTTTATTTCATATTTTGCTTTGGTTCAAGTGAATCCTATAATTAATTACTAAGTTATGAACACAGGAAAGAGATGAGAATTTCTCTTTCCTTCTCTAACCTAAGTAATTTCTAAAGTAGATACACATTTTAGTTTTATTTAGGTGAATGTTTTGATTAAATATTTTAATTAATCCTAAGTTTAGATAAACTCTAAATAAACCTATTCAAAAAGAAAGGAATTTCAAGATTAAATAAAATGAATCAAAATTCACATAACACACATTACTTAATTTCTTTCCCAACATATATAACATGCATATGGATGGAACCTAGACATATCTATATATACAAATGAGAGTATTTAACACACTTTATGATACATGCTAAGTAATCCATTTAAAGAAAAGAAATTTGAATATGCATGATTTTTTTTAAGTAGAAATGGATTTCTTATCTAAATTTTTTACATACACACATGAAAGTAAGGAAGGCATAAGTGAGTACAAGCCATTGTTAACAGGTGTGAACAAGAACTTACTACTTAAAGCCCTCCTGGGGTTAGACTAATATACCACTTTCTTAAATACAAACATATGTATAAAAGAAATGAAATAGAAAGGAGAATGCAAAGTTGTATTAATGGATTCATTTTATTTATGCAATTTATGTATGCTAGTATAGGTAACCCTTCTTAAGTGGTAGCATGAGATGGATGGGATATAGAATTAGGTGAGTGTTAGGTTCTTTCAAATGAACCATACTTACCAAATTCTATTCAAATATACCAACATAAGAAAGAAGGAAACTATGCTAAGCATACCTTTATATTCTTTCACATGCAAACTTATAATTAAAGGATAAGAAATTTTTTGGATTTTATTTGACTTATATGTTTTTAAAAATAATTTGGATTTAGTAGTGATAATAGCCATTCATATTTCTACTTTAGCCAACACATGCAAATTTGACATAAAGTAAATAATTTCATTTTAAAATTTGAATTTGAAAAATATGAATGCATGAAACCACAGGACATACAAATTTAACATGTTGGGGAAAGATTCAAAGCAATGAAAGCATGTAAACAAACTCACTTCACTTAAATCCTAAAGACATTCTTATAGAATAAGAAAGTTTAAAATAAATCAAAGCGAATTCAAAGTGATTTTTGTTTAGTTTGGAGTTTGATTTAATTTTGAAATGGTGAGATGAGTTTATTGTTCCTAATCCATTCCCATGTGTTTGATTTTTTGTTGAATTTTAGATAATTAGATCCATTTTATGCATTAATTAGGTTAAGGTATGAATTAAGTAACTAAATTAACCCTTACCTACACCACCTTAGAATAATTAACCAAATAATTATGAACCAATGAAATAACATAAAACCCACAAGGAATTTAAACTTGCAATGTACCTAATAAGAAAGGGGCCTAATGCAATTTGTCTCACAATTAAAAGTTAATTAAGCTAAGGGGTTTAGCTTAAATAATTTCAAAACACATTTTCATACTTATGAATTGAGTTTTCATTTCCTTAATTGAACTTAGGCTATTAAGCACCTAAGCATCTACCCAAAGTAAATTAATTAAGTTCTAGAACTTTTTTAAAATTTTAGAAATTAATTAAGGGGATATTTAATGAATTAACCCTTAATTAAGAGAGGATTAATGAAAGAAGAGGGGGTTTAGGGAATAGCTTAGGGAAAATGCTCCAAAATTATTCTATAAACCTTCTACTTACTGGATCTGACCTTAATCAACCCTAATCATGGATTAAAATCACTAATCATTTAAGGAATCCATATGCAATTCTTCTAATCAACCCTTCAATAAATCTCAAGAAACTTAGGGGAGGCAAAAGTCATCCCCTAAAATATACCCAAGAAGTTTAGGATTAATCAAAGGTTTAATTAAAAAGTAATTAGAAAAATGAACTTTCCAATAAAACCCAAATTCAAGGAAAATAATAATTCAAAATCCATTGAAATTAATTTTAAAATAATTTCGCTTGAATTATCTTTCCATAAGATTTTATTTCACATTTTTTCTGAATTTTCTAGTGGGAGTTATGAATTTTAGAAGATCCTTAAGTTAAGTAGAAATTAATTAAGGCATTTAACTAATCCCACGCTCATGCATGACGCGGTGGCGGCTTTCACACTTCACACAGTGGGTTTACTTGAGTTATCAAATCCCAAACGGTGGTTGCACATGGTTTGATCTACGCCATCCAATGATGGGATCTCCCATAGTTTTAAAATGGGTAGATTTCTAAACATGGAGAATTATCTCATCCATCTAAAATGCGGATGGATGGTTGAGATCTCCCAAGTTCTTCCCCTTGATCAATAGAGACCATCTATGATCAAGGGGAAGATTCGAGCTTGATCTAGCTTGGCTTCAAATAAAATTCAACCCACACCATTTGAAGCTAAAGAGCGACAAATCCAATAGTCAAAAATCCATGGGATTAAAATTTCTTTCACAAAGCTCCACACCACATTGAGTTTAATGGTTGAAAAATCCCATACCTCGTCGAAGGTGATCACCGGCGCTTGATTCCCTTGGAGAAGCTTCATCTGGTTAAGACGAAGCTGTGTTGAGATTATGAGCACTTGAGGTTGAGTGGATTGGTGTATGGACCAACTCCTCCTTAGCTAGCTTGTGGCCTTGATCCAATTCAACTCTTCCTTGCTGTGGGAACTCCAAAGGAAGCTTGGGTGCACTCGACTTAGCTCCTTGATGAAGTATGCAAGAGCAATTAGATGGAAATTGAGTGAAGAGGAAGTTCAAGAATGGATTGAGCTCCCTTGTTTTCATTGTTCAAAAACCAAGAAATGGGGAAATGGTAAGAGCTCTGGGAGGCTATGGATCACTCTTTGATGGCTCCTAAGTCTCTCTAGTACTCAATCAAATTGAGGAATGTTGAATTTGAGTTTGTTTAGGGGGAGTATATCTCCCCCTTGAAGGATCGGATGACCATCCATCCTCTTGCCATTTTGATCCAATTGATCATAGGTAGTGGGTTGTTTGATCAGTTAAGAGTGTGCACATAGTCGATTTGAGATAAGGAGTGGATTGCCAACCTCCCATGTGCTTGAATTTGAGTGGGAGGGGGATTTTGAATTTTGCATTTTAACCCATGGGGTCGGGTTTGGTCTAGGGACCAAATGGGCTAACCCAAACCAATTGTGTTGGGTGCACCACTCTTCACTAGGTCTCCTTGAGCTTTTACGAAACCCTCAAGTGAATGTGAAGAGGGTATGACCAAATTACCCATGGATTATTCTATTTCCTAGGGGTAGGATGGTCATTTTTCTGATTTTCCACTTTGAATATGTTGGGTATGTGGAGAAACTAGGTTTGGCCAAGTTTCATGAGATTTAAAATTCATTTGATAGGGTTTGGCTCACATTGACCCATTTAGGTCAAAATGGGTCAACTTAGGTCAAGTTGACCAATAGGTCAAATTGGGTCAAACCAAGGGTTGGGTCAAGTTCATTTGACCATTTGAAATGTGTTGGTGGCTTTGATTTGATTCAATTTGGTATATTTTTGGATTTGGCTCATATGACTTCACTTAGGTCAAATGGGTCAAGTTGACCTATTTGAGGTAGGTCAAGGTTAGGCTTGGGTTTAGTTAGTCATATGGAGTGGATTGGTATCTTTGTTTCCAATCAATTTTGGTTAAGTTCAAATTTGGCTCAACATGACCCCTTTAGGCCATGTTGGGTCTAAGGTCAATTGGGCTAGGTTAGGTCTAGATGGCCAATTGAGGGTGATTTGGAATGGATTTGACCAATTGGTTTCAACCAATTTGGTTTAGATCAAGTTTTGACATATTTTGACCCTTTAGGTCAAAATGGGTCAACTTGGGTCAATTGGCCAATTGGGCTAGGTTAGGCTCAAATGTTAGCTTGGTCAAGTTTAAACATAGGATATGAGTGAACTTTGATCAATGGTTTCAATCAATTTGGCCTATGGTGGAATTTGGCTATGTTAGGTTTCATTTTAAGTTAAGTGTTGACTTGGTCAACCCTTAGGTTTGACTTGGTTTGACCCAATTTGATTGATTGATCATCCCATGATGATTGTTGATCATGATGAGAGGCATAGATGAGTTTGGTTCAATCCAATTTGGTTAGGATTAGAATTTAGCTCATAAGGGTACTTTAGGTCACTTTGGGTAAAGTGAGCCTAAGTGAGTCAAATTACTTGGTCAAAGCTTGATTTGAGGTTGACTGATCTTGTCTATGGACTCATGATTGAAATATAAATCTTTTTACAAGTAGTTTGAAGTCAAATGGGTTTTGGTCCATTTGATAATTTCATATTCAAAGGGTGAACATGAGAGGATTTTGGGTTTGATTTTTGAACTAGGTTTTGTTTGTTTGATTGAAGTTTGAATTTATATAGGAGTTCATGATTGTAGGGTTGATTGAATCATGAGAGAAAATCAAGAGTTTGGCTTGATTTGAAGTTGATTTGGATAAGTTCAAGATTTTGACTTGAAAGGCTTAGAATGGATTTTGAGTTGATTTGAGTTTGATTTTTGGAGTAGGTTTTGATTATTTGAATTTATATTTAATTTATATATGTGAATATAAATGAGAATATAAATGGATCATGAGAAAATTTCAAGGATTTGAAGTGGTTTAATTATGATTTTGGCTAAGCCCATTAAGAAGGATTTAAGGAACTTAGGAAAATTTTGGAGTTTGGAGTTTGATTTTTTGAATTTGGTTTGACTGATTTATATTTATATTTCATTTATATATGTGAATATAAATGAGAATATAAATAAATTATTAGAAAATCCCATGACTTTGAGGTGGTTTGATCAAGATTTAGGCTAAGTCCATTAATGGAGAATTAAGGGACTTAGGAAAATTTCAAATTGGGAATTTAATTTGAAGATTTGATTTGATTGATTTATATTTATATTTCATTTATATATGTGAATATAAATGAGAATATAAATTAGTTTTGAGAAAATTTTAAAGATTTGATTTGGTTTAGATTATAATTTTGGTTAAATCCTTAAGGGAAGTTTAAGGACTAAGGCAAAATTTGGACTTAGGAATTTTTGATGGAATTTGATCATGGGTTTCAATCATGGATTTGAATCTTATGGAGTTGATTTGAATTTTGAGAAAATCAAATAGAATTAATTTTGAGTTTGACTTGAAAGAAGGAAAGTGAGGAATGGTTCAAGCTAAGGGTAGGCAAATTTCCTAACACCCCTAAGGCATGACCTATTCCTATGACTAACTCTTCTTAGTCTCTAGAGCTAGGTTGAGTGTCCACCTAATCACTAGATGTGTCTTAAGACTAAGAAAATCTTAAAGTCTAAAAGGAATCTTATGTCTAAGATGAGAGTTCTCATTCTAAAATGAGGTCAACAAAGGGCAATAGGTGTGTGGTGACAGGAACTGTATATTGGCCGAAATCATCAACAACACCGAAAGATCACAAGCACTAACAGAAATAATCTATCCTTAACCCAAGGAAAGAAAGAATCTAGAGCTTAATGCAATGTGGCTCTACTTATGTCCAAGGCATAAGAGACAAGGAAGAATCCATTAAGGGATAGAGTGTGAACCTTCCACTATGAAAGCAAGTTTAAGTCATCCACAAGGGGATGAAAAGTTTGATTTGATTTGAATCTCACTGAGGAGAGATCTCCATTGGGGGAGAGGGTTGAATTTATTTTAATTTATATTAGGTTTAAATTTTGAGATGAGCCCTATTGGTTTGCGATGGACTGCACTATGTAGGAGCTATGGAGGCCGAGACCTAACTTAGATTTACCACTCCAAAGGGGTAGTCTACTAAACACATAGTAGGACTAGCCAACCAAATGGAAAATGCCTTTTGGTATACAATGACCAAGTTAGGAAGAAAATGTGGGGACTCACATCTTCCAAAATAAGAGGCCACTGGGGTGATCAGTTGGCAAGGAAATAAATTGAACTAAACCTAGGGCTGACTATTGAGTGAATGCCGCTGGGGGACTTAGATCAACTCAAAGATAGTCAAGATTAATTTCATTTTTTAGAATTTTTGTTTTTTATGGGTTTCGTTGGTTTGCGATGGATCAAACTAAGAAGGAGCTTATAGAAGCTAGACCTATCTTGATTTAGAACCAAAGTAGCTTTACCGATGGGAGAACTATCCAACCAAAGGAGTGCCTTTCAATTTGCAATGATCAATTCAAGGGAAAAAAGCTCGGGGTCTCACATCTTCTAATAGAAAATACCACTGGGGTGATCGGTTACTTTGGGCAACAAATCGAACCCTACCTAGGTCTTTCTGTCATGCTAGAAAGAATGCGTCATAGTCTCTTTTAAGCGAATGGTCAGGGTAACCCTCATGGAAAATAGATTGAACCCACTATGAGTGAAACAGGATTTATCTCTGGTAGTCAAACAATTCCTATAGAGAGTTCTGCAGACACTACCCTAAAGATAGGATGCCTGTTTGGGAAAAGGGGCCCTTTGGGGGCTTAAATTTCTAATCCACAAATGAATTAAATTTGTTTGTTTTATTTTAGTTTATTTTATCATGGACCCTATTAGTTTGCGAGGGATCAGACTGAGAAGGAGCTTATATCAGCCTAGACCTATCTTAAATTTATTAAACCAAGGGAGAATATGTGCATCCGCTGAACAAATTCTCCAAACACAGTGGTGGCTACCAGGAAAGGGGGACTATCCATTCCAAGAGGAACTTGGGTAGTGTCTAAATGTAGTCACAAAGGATTTGATCCAAATAGAGTGCCCGCAAGGGATGGGGCCGCTAAGGGATTAATCTAACACCCTAGAGAAAATGACATGGCTAGTCATATATCTAATAGGTATTCGGTGTCCAACTCAAGGAGAAAGTGTGGGGAATCACATCTGCCAAGATTGGTGTACTCACCGGGTGAGTCGCTGTTAGCATAGCGAACATCAACCAACCTAAGGTGCCCATCAGTTTGTAAAAATCAGCCAAGGAAGAAACCTCGGGGACTCACATCCTTCTATAGTGTAACTGACTGCTAGGATAGTCTGTCTTTAGCTCGACAGGGGAAATCCGACCTAGGGCCACTACTAAGTGAATGTCACTAGGGGACTTAGATCAACTCAAAAGTAGTTAAGAGGAAAGGTGTCTCTGGGGGGACTTATCCTAAACCTCAAATATACTAAACCTAGTTAGAGCATGATGGCTAGTTCAAGAGGAAAGCATGGGGACTCACATCTTCTTAAACAAAGTCAACATGAGGTAGCTTACTGGCTGGGCAGTGAAGACTACCATACTAATAAGGTGCTCGTTAGTTTACAATGGTCAAGTTAGGAGAAAATCTTGGGGACTCACATCCTTCAGCAAATGACCACTGGGGTGACATACTAGCGAGGTAGCATGTAGACCTGACCTAGAGCAGCTAATGAGTGAGTGCCACAGGGGGCTTGCTCCCACATCAAATAGCTCAAGATAAAAGTTTTATGTTTATTTTTGTGTATATGTTAAACAGAATAGGATGCCTCTGGGGGACTCTTACACCTACCTTAAACACACTAGTGGTTTGATGAAATAATGCCACGGGTGGTAAAAAGGATTCCACTAAGAAAGGATGCTGCTTGAGTTCACTTACACCTAGCTTAGTTATGCTAATCAAAATAGGATGCCTCTCAAGTTCTCTTACACTTATTCCAATAGCGTCAGGAGATTGTGTTTGTGTTGTGAAAGAGGGATATGATGTGATTGGGGGACTCTTACACCTTAGACACATCATGGCAGATTCACAGGATAAGCCAACAACACTTCGAAAGAAGAGAAGATTTGATGAATGGAATCAAATTTTTATTCTTTTTATTAATGATTATTTTCAAACATGTTTTGTTTCATGGGTAATATTTTTTTAGGTAGAGCCCATTAATTGGAAGCATCGGGTGTTCCCCTTTATAATCAATAAGCTGATATGATCCTCCTTGGTAGGCCTTCTCTATAACATAGGGGCCTTCCCAAGTGGGTTCAAACTTGCTTCCCATCTTTCGATGGGCAATAATTGGTCTCCTTAGGACTAACACAAGTTCTCCTACTCGAAAAGACCTAGGGCGGACCAGCTTGTTATGAGCTTGAATCATTTTGGCTTTGTACAACTCGAGGTTCGGCACACCCATAGGCAACTCTCCTCCAAACCTTGAGCTCTTCTACCCAACTTTGCATTGCTTTGTGATCTTATTACCCAATGCTATCCTTAGTGATGGGAGTTGAACTTCTAAAGGAAGAATGACTTGAACCCATACTAAGAAAAATAGGGTGGAGTTGGAGTTTGGTATGTGGTGCAGTCACAAGGCTTCAACCAACTGCTCGTTCCATTGTCATTTGTTATTATCAAGGGTCTTCTTCAGTATCTGGATGAGAGTTTTGTTGAATGCTTCTGCTAAACCATTAGCTTTGGGGTAGTAGATGGTGGAGTATCTCCAATCTATACCGTGTCTTTTGGCAAAGCAGTTGATCTTTGTGCTTTAAAATGCAGTACCATTGACAGATATAATTCATCGAGGCACCCCAATCCTATATACGATATGGTTCTTGAAAAACTGAAGCACATGGTGAGTTGTTACCTCTCTGAATGGGATGGCTTCCACCCACTTGGAAAAGTAGTCAGTGGTAGCTAAGATGAACCGATCCCCCTTGGAAGAAGAGGATCGTCGGACCTAATGTAATTTAACACTCAAATGGCCATGAAACCAATGTAGGGTGTATAATGTTAGGTGGTTGGTGGAGAACCACACCATGCACCTGACACTGATGGCATCTCCTAGCTACATCTATGCAATATGTGATTGTCAAAGGCCAGTAATATCCAAGTCTTTTGATCTTTGTCTTCATCTTCGGACCGAATTGATGTGCTCCACATAGACCTGAGAGTACCTCAGTTACAATGCCATGGGCTTCATTTTTGTCTAAATAATATAACCACATTTGGTCAAAGGACCAGCGGTATAGGGTGCCATCAACAAGAGCGTAGGAGAGAGCTCTCTATTTTATCTGATGGGCTTGTGACTTTTCTTGAGGTAGTTTTTTGGTGTTCAAGTAATCTATGAACGGTTGCCTCCAATCCAACTCCTTGCCCATTTTGGCAACGATAACCTCCCCTTCAAGAGAAAGTCTCTCACTGAGTTTAGCATCAATAAGGGATAAGACTTGTCTATTTTGGACCCTTATTGAAATGGACTCATCTTTCGGGCATGCCAACTCTTTGGCAAGTTTGGCCAAAGCATCTACTACTATGTTCTGTGCTCGGGAAACCTTGTAGATGGTGACTTCGAGAATCTGGGCTAATAGCTTCATGGGATCCGGTGATCTAGTTGATGAACAATTGAGAATCTCGAAAGATGTTGATGCTCTTGACACTGTTAGTGATGGCTTACTCCAAACTGGTAATCAAAGCCTCATACCTTCATTGGTGTGGGGTTGGTGAGTATGAGAATCTCATCACATCGCGGTTTGGAGTTAGAAGAACTATTCCCACCCCTGCCTTTCCTGGGAGAATAGATCATGGTGCTTCACATTTAAGAAAAGAAGCAGCACCATCAAAATACATCTCCCATCGGTGGTTGATGTCCTCCCCTAAGTTCATGATTTGTTCATCGGGAAGATCATTACTAAGTGGAGAATCGTGAAGTGGGTGTCTTTGCTAAGAAATCTAGTGCTTGTCCTTTTACCGCAAGAAGTACAAATATCAATCAGAGTATCATGGACCAATGAGAAAAGTCAAGCATTGGCCATGTCATGAGATCTTTGATGGAGTTTGGGAGATCAACACTTTATGAGAAAGCATATAGTGTCGTAGCTTCTGAGATGCAAAGATCAAAGCCAGGCAATGTTTCTCAATAGGTGGATAGTTTGCTTCAGCAGGGGTCAAATGACGGCTGAGGTAGTAGAGAGTGCTCTCCTTCCCTTCATCTTTGGTTTGGGCCAACTAAGCATCGAGAGAGTCATCCAATGCAGCAGTGTAAAGGATGAGTGATCTGGCTAGGATAGGGGCAGCTAAAATTGGTGGCTTCGCCAAGTACTCTTTCATGTTTTTAAAAGCATGCTGGCACTTATCATCCCACTTGAACTTGGCATCATTTTTGACAAGTGTTGAGAATGGTTTGCATCTCCCTGATAAGTTTGAGATAAAGCATCTTAGATATGCCAACCATCCTTGAAAGGATCTGAGTTGAGTTAAACTCTTAGGAGGTGGCATTTCTAAGATAGCATTGATCTTTTCAGGATCTATTTTAATACCCCGGTGTCGATCAACAAACCTAAGGAATTTCCCTGAAGCGACTCTGAATGCAAACTTCAGGGGATTCATTTTGAGGTTATATTAATTTAACCGTTCAAAAACTACTCTGAAGTCAAAGAGGTGGTCTTCCTTTTCTAAACTCTTGATTACTAGATCATCAACGTAGTACTCAACCTAATGATGGATGAGTTCGCTGAAGATCTGAGTCATGGCCCGTTGGTATGTAGCACCAACATTTTTAAGCTCGAAAGGCATGACCCTATAACAGAAGATTCTGATCAAGGTTCGAAAAGCAGTATTTATTTCATCTTCAAGGGACATCTTGATTTGGTTATAGCCAGATGACCAATCCATGAAAGAGAAAACTGCATGAGATGAGGCAGTGTCCACCATTAATTTTAGTATAGAAAGAGGAAACTCATCCTTAGGACATGTCTTATTGAAGTCCCTAAAATTGACGCATATGCGAATTTGGTCATTCTTCTTCTTAACTAGGATGACACTAGCTAAGCAGATAAGATATTTTTCTTCCATGATGAAACCAACATCGATCAGTTTCTTGACTTTAGAAATGACCTGTTGTTCAATTTCTAATTGCATGCATCTAGGAGCTTGCTTAATAGGGGTAATGTTAGGGTCTATTGCTAGCTTATGGACTGCTACTTCAGGAGATAATCCGCATTTCTTCATAACTCCATGCGAAGTAGTCTTTAAACTCAATCAATAGCTTTACTAAGTCATTGGTTTCTTCTTCATTCAGCAACGAACTGATGTATGTTGGGCATGGTTTTTCTTCTATCCCGAGGTTGATTTCTTTAAGTTAGTCGATTGCTGAATGAATCTCTTCTTTAAATTCTGGCGGTGCCTCTTTGACTTGGAGATCATCTGGATCATCTGAAGTTTCTAGACACACATTCTCATTAGAGTTGGAGATGTGTGAGAAGAAACTATCAGACTCTAATTAGTTGGTAACCACTAGGCAATAATTTTCATCATTGACTGGATCCACTGTACCGAATTCTAGTCCTACTCTTGATTGTGCTTCCCTGCCTGTATTGTTCCATAGCTTTTCAAAGTACTCTGACCTATGCTTGGATGACATGTGAGAAACTAAACCTTTCTGTATAAGATTTTGAACACAAGGCGAGTAAAAATTAAAGGTAATTCCATTAATTCTTTAAAAGTATCTTCCTCAAGCTCTACATCAACTTCAGGGCCTGAGGATGATGATCCCAAAAAGAACTTCCTCTATTTCATGTCGCTGGAAGACTTAGGGACTTCCTTAACTACTAAACCTTCAACTTTTTGAGATGTAAGTGAGGTAAGAGCTAAGGTTCCCAACTGCTGCCTAATAGTTTCATATAAACCAGATTCAAATACTTTGTTTTGCTTGGAGGCTTGGTCTTCATCTCTGTCTGGATCAAAAGTCACCTCCAATGGAACCTACTGAGAGTGGTTGGCTGGTATACTAATCACATTAGACTCATCCTCCGAGCTGGATTCCAAGTCTATGTGAATAGTAGGGGTACTCTTATGAACTAGAGCGCGACCTCTATTGGCTGAAGGCCAACTAGGTGGTCTCCTACCTCTCCTCTATTTTTGCCTTTCCCTCTGCATCATGGAGGTTGAGCCATTCTACCCACATGTCCATATGATGGAATGAACTATGAGTGGAATGTGATATGTTGATCTATTTCTTCTTCAATTCTCCTTTCTTGTTCACTTGGACTTTTATTTTTCTTTCCATTTTCTTTTATCTTTTCTTTTGCTTTTGTATTTGCATTTGAATTTTGTCCAAGTTCATGAGAAAGGGTGTTTTAAGGAAGATAGTAGGTGCATTCTCATAAATCTCAACCTCTCTAACTGAAAATGGCTTTTCATCCCTGTTGGCACGGTACTCAATTCCATCTTTTTGAACTTGATGCACTGATGAAGGGTGGATGGAATGATCTTATTCTGATGTATCCAAGGCCTACCAAGCAAAGCAGTGAATGAAGTATTCAAATCAATGATATAGAACTTGGCTTCAATCTTCTAGTCACCTATCTCCAAAGGTAATACTATGGAACCTAAAGCCCGCTCTCCTTGATCATTGAATCATCTCAACATCATCCTATATCCTCGGAGTGTTGAGATATCAATATTCAAATAGGAAAGGGTCTTTAGACTGATAATGTTATGAATTGACCCACGGAGAGTCTGAACTTGTCCATGTCGACTGTGATGTAGAGGGTATGGTTGTGCTCCAAGTCCCCTAGAAGATGGTCTTCATCTGTGAAGGTGATCCCTTGGGCTTCTTTTGCATAATGTGCTTCCTCACCTATAGCGGTCAACTAAGCTAAGCATATTTTAGGATCAAGGAGGGCCTTGATTAGTGATTCCCTCATCTCTTTGGATAAGATAAGGGCATCGTATATGCTTAGCTTAGATGGCAACTTTCTTAGATAAGAAAGGATGTTGTAGTCCACCTTCGACTGGTCTTCCACAAGCATATCCAAGGGTGGAGCATCCTGTGGAAGGGCTTCTTGATTTTCAGTACCAATGACTTGTTTCTCTCTATCTTGAGGTGCTGCCCTAGGAGGTAGAACCTTACCACTACGGAGGTTGACTTCGGTGATCTCTTGAGGCAAGGTGGTGGGAGGTTCTACCTACACTTCAGGCTCACCTAAAGCTTATCCTATAGGACTATCAGAATCAGATGATTCCAAGTCTATCTCAAGAGGTGAACCCATAGTATTTAGAGTTAGAAAATCCAATTATAGTTATTAGGAATAGAAGAAGATAACCCATCAGAAGTGACACATATGCAATTCAAACTAGCTTTATTCTTCAATTTCTTGGAATTATTTGGTGGTACAAAGTAGAAGTCAAGTAAAGTGAGTGGAGTAAGGAATTTGATGCCCTTATCTGCTGATATAAGAGTTCTACTAGTAGAAGAGATAGGAGGGCTAGTTGAAATGGAAGAAGTCACCAGTGTGGAAGCTCTAACTGAAGGCTTGAGGCTGGACATGGTCGGTGGCTATGCTAAGGGGCTATCCTGGGCTAACACATGCAGCTGCTACTACTGAGCACCCACTTTCCTAGACTTAGCACTGGCAACTTGCAAACCTTTCTTGGTGTTGGAGGTTTAAGCTGACTCAGGCACCTGCAAGGAAAACTTCTTGATCTTTTGAATTATTTTCTTAGAGGTTTTGGACAAAGAAATATCCTAACCTTCTTTGGTTTTGGTAGGATCACATGTATCTGCAAGGATTACCCTAATGGAACTGGAAGGTTGTTCCACAAGGTATTCCTTTGGGATAACTACATCTTGAAACTGTGTTCAAGCTAGTCCTTGAATGTGAAGCAATCCTCTAAAATGTGGCCTAGCATATAGTGATAAGGGTAAAAGTTTGGATCATGAATTTTGCCTACTTCCTCCAGTCTCCTAGGCTCGGGTAGCTGAAAATCAGGTTTATTTAAGAGATTCTTAAAGATTTTTCTGATTACCTCCCTCTTAAAAGAATATGGTTTGTTTAACTTGTCTAAAAGAATAGGTGGACCATAACTACCTGGAAGTGGGTATGCATGCCGCTGCTGCTGGTGGTATGGCTGAGGCGGTGGCTATGCTGGTCGTGGAGGCTGCGGTGGAGGCCAGTATGGCTGGCTTGGTGGTGGCAAAGGAGATGGAGGTCTGAGGTGGTCTCTCTGATCTCTAGGCGGTTTAACCACTGCTTCTTACTCGCTTCTTTTCATAGACCTTCTATTCTTTTGTGCAAGTGATCTTGAAAATTATTTGGCCTCTCCTTATAAACTAGCCGCCTTGTTGATTAGCTTCTCAAATGTCTTGATAGTGATGCCTTAAGCATGAAGGTGACCGGGCCATGAATATTCTTCAAGAGAATCTCAATGGCATATTGTTATAGACTATGGTTCACACTTCATTCTCAGTTATGCCATCGAGAATATATTCAACAAGTGACTCACGTGTTATTGTGCTGTGATCACAATAATAACTTTGAGCTTCGACAAACCTCTTGATAAAGAGTTGCTCTAACTCATCAAATGTCTTTACTGAACCATTGGGTAGTTCAACATACCAATCAAAAGTAATACTTAGGCTCGACAAAATTCGAAAAGCAAAGCATCGCCCACTGGCAACAATGAAGTGAGCTATGTGCTACCTTGGGTTTCCACTGCCATCAAAGCTTTTGAAGGAATGAGGAATGAAACCCTTAGGATATTGGATAGCATCGAATTCCTCTGGATAGCGTCTACCCTTTGGAACCGATGATCCTCCCCGAGCTTGAGCCAAAGCTTCTTTCACCTATTGCTCAACCATGGATTTTATGTCCTTTTCTTGTATGGAGGTACTTTCCACTACCTTTCGATACAGGCTAGTGCTACCTTGCTCAATAGGAGGTAGATTCTTGACTGGGTCTAAGGCATGTACTAAGTCAAGCTGACTGACGTCGACTGTAGTAGGATGAACTAAAGTGGCTTGCTTTTGAAACCAAATGCGCTAACAAGTCCTATGCTTGTGCCATCCTATCAATCTTCATCTTTCTAATTATTATTAGGTGTTGATTTATGGTGTGTCCTTGATCAACCTCATCACCTTCCATGGCTTGTTGTTCCCAAGAAGAGATCCTTTAGTGTCAACCATGCATCCGGGAGTCCCCATCAAGTCATCTTGTTGGGATCAGCGACTCTCTCTTCATCACATACCCCAAGATCTTCTTCTTTCCATGAAATAATGTGCAACTATCTCATAAGGAATGATCCAACTCGGAGGTACAAATAGTTTAGAGGTGGTGTGATCACTATGTGCACGAGAAGGCTGTCACTAGAGTCAATCCACATGCGGTACTCACTAGATGAATGACACTCCTATGCATGAGAGGGGTACAATCCTAGGATGTTCTCACTGCTTTGGTGCATTTGGTATCATCTAAAATATCTAATTCACCATCTCCACATCATTGTATGGTGGAGTTGGTGAAGGACAACTGATGCTTGGGGTCGCCACTCCTTCCACACCACCATTGGGGCAGAAAGTCGAGTAGGAGAGCTCAACCCTACCAAATTGGATGGTGTAAAAGGGATAGGATCACTTGGCCATAGCCGGATCACCAATGGGGTGTGCTTTTCCCCGGATGAGGCCTTCATGGCCTTAGATGGAATGGGAGATACTGTAACTTGTACTGGCGATGGCGGATGAGGGGTAGAGCAGTGGGGTGGAGACACCACTGACTCTCATGGAGCGCCCTCTGTGGTGGCTAGTCCCGTGAGAAGGATCTTATCAGTATGGTGAGGCGTGAGCTATCAATCAGCGTGACCGGCCGATGGCTGAACCTCCATCACTCTCGACTAGTAACATGTGATGTATGGGCCTCACGGACCCTCTCCGAATATACCTCCCACTCTGAGGGATAATGATCAAGATCAAGCGTAATCAGGACTCAGAGCATCACTCTCGCACTGGCGTAAGATAGTGGGAGGCCGGCATATGACCCTTAGAGGGAGGTGATGAGCGGATCCTCTAGATCCTCTGTCATCCGAGAGAGAGGATGGAACTAGTTTTTGTAACGGTGGTGAAGTGATAAGGGAAACTCATCCAGGTTGCCCTCCCTCTCCCAGCTATGGGTGTGATTCCACTTAATCATGCGGTTCTTATTCCTATGCTGTGTATGGGTAGGATGGGAGGAGTGCGAGCTAGACCCATACTCAAATGTGGAGGAGCCCCCACAGAGGAGCCTTACCCTTGAGGTGCAGAGATGGTAGGTCTTACTAGGGCAACATGAGCAACTCACAGGATGACTGCAGTCTGGCTACCACTACTAACTTATGGCGTCTGGTACTGCCATAACTTTCCTCTTCAGCGAGGAGACATCAAAGGGTAAGTCAATCAAACTTACGCGGTCACCTTGTTGTCTATTAGCGTAGTGAGGGAGTCCCTCACAAGTAATCACGGCTCCCTCGAATCCCACCAAAATGTCGTATGGTCAGATGGGGGAAGTTGGCTTGATCAAAGCGGATCCATACCATGGGGAAGGTAAAATGAACTTCGAGCGGCCATTTCAAAACTATAAGACTGGCGAATTGTATTTGCTGTAAGAATGCGCAATGAGAAATGAATTTGTATCGATTTCTATCTCATAGATTTTTGAATTTTGAATTTGAAAATTTGAACCCACATCCAACAACTTGGAAGTGTTAAGTGGGGTTCAAATGGATTTGAGAAAGATTGATTGAAAGAGGAATTTGAAGATGAATCCAACTTCAACAAATTTAGGTATGTTGATATATGTATCCAAAAAATTTTATAATGATTCTTCCATAGGTTCATGGTTTGCTTGAATTTTAATTTTTGAATTGAGGACCCTTTCCTTTAACAAATTTAGGTTTGTTAAAGTAAGGATCAAATTGATTTTGTCTTTGTTTGATTGATTTGAATTTTACTTACTTAGCAAATTTAGGTATGCTAAGTGAAGTGTTTTGAAAGTGATTGTTTCTTTTGTGAATTTTTGTTTTGATTTTTGGAAAATTTGGAATTCTCACTTAGAAAATTTAGGTATGCTAAGTGAAGAATCGAAGTGTGTTTTGTTTGATTTTTTGAAAATAGGATCTTAGCAAATTTAGGTATGCTAAGAAAATCTTAAGTGTTTCATTTTTGTTTTAATTTTTTGATTTTTGAAAAAGAGTAGGATCCTTAGCAAATTCGAGTATGCTAAGGAAATCCTAAGTGTTTCATTTGTTTTGATTTGTTTTGAATGTGGAGTCTTTACTTTAGCAAATTTGGTATGCTAAGATGAAGTCCACTTTGGTTTTGAAATGGAAATTTCACTTAGCAAATTTGGGTATGCTAAATGAAATTCCAAATGGTGTGTTCAAAATTTTGATTTATTTTGGTTTTAGAAAAAGGAAACTTCTCCTTAGCAAATTTGGTATGCTAAGGAAGAAGTTCAAAGGTGTTTGAAATTTTGATTTTGGATTTGGAAACTTCACCTAGCAAATTTGAGTATGCTAAATGAAGTTCCAAAGTTTGTTTGAAAATTTTTGATTTTGAATTTGGAGACTTCACTTAACAAATTTGAGTATGTTAAATGAAGCTCCAATTGTGTTTGAAAATTTTGAATTTTGGATTTGGAGACTTCACTTAATAAATTTGGGTATGTTAAATGAAGTTCAAATGTATTTTGAAAATTTTGAAATATGATTGTTGATTTTGATTTTGAATTTGGAAACTTCACTTAGCAAATTTGTGTATGTTAATGAAATTCCAAAATGTGTTTGAAAATTTTGAAATATGATTGTTGATTTTGATTTTGGATTTGGAAACTTCAAATTTGGGTATGTTAATGAAATTCCAAAATGTGTTTTAAAATTTTGAAATATGATTGTTGAGTTTTAATTTTGAAAGGGGACTTCATTCAACAAATTTGGGTATGTAGAATGGAGATCAATCTTATTTTTTGAAATGTAAAATTTTTGTGTGTGATTATTGCTTTTGAAAGAGAATTCCAAATAAATATATGTGAGATATGTTAAGTGGGATTTCCAAATGATATTTATTTTTAATTGGGAATGAAATCTTCATTTAATAAATTTGAGTATATTAAATGAAGATATTTATATGTGCTTTTTGAAAAGTTTAATTTTGTTTGGAAATGAACTTTCCATTCAATAAGTGTGAGTGTATTGAATAGAAAAGATTCATGTGTGCTTTTGAAAACTTATGATTATGATTGTGATTTTTTGAAAGATGATTGTTCATTTTATTTTGAAAATGAAATCTTCATCAAAGTGAATTGAAAGAAGATGTTCATTTGTGCTTTTTCAAAATATTGTTAGTTTTATTTTGAAAAATCCCTACATGTAACAATTATGGGAATTGTTAAATGAGGGTGACAAAATTTTGTAGAAAATATTTTATTAAGTGCATTTTTGAAAAGGAGATTTTTAAAAAGCCAAGTTCTTATGAAAAATTTATTTTATCTTTATTATTTTAGGATGAACCTTTCCTTATCATGACAATGATAAGGGGGAAGTCTTTAAGATGTTTTTTTATTTAGATCTTTTATTTTTACCCATTAGAGAACCGAGGTTTTAAGACCAACAATGCGTCCTAAAAAAGATGTTGGCTAACTCAAGAATGAAATGAGCTAAGTGCCAATGGAAAAGGATAGTCTTGGATTCATACCAAAGTAAACAAAACTATCGATACTCAAGACAATGATCATTTACCAAGATGGAGAGAGGAACCATCCCTGGAGTGTGAGAAAAAATTTGTGGTGAAAAATTTTTTGATATAGAGTCACCTTCAAATCTATGGTGAAATGAAAGAGAGAGCGAGCATATAAAATTCATCTTTTTAGAATGCCACGAGATCCACAGATGTACTTATTCAAGTGATGATGTCATCAAAGAAAATTGTACTATCTCAAAAGATAGAAGTCACTACCCTTTAATGGACCTAATCACCAATAAGGACTCTAAGGGATGGGTTGCATATGTACCAGATTCTTCCCTACTTTACATGGAAAAGTAAAGCGGGGTTTATTTTAAATAAGTTTGTTAAGTTCCCTATGAGGGCAAGCCCCATAGTTAATTACATCTAAGGAATGGGATTCTTTGGAAAAACTCTCAATTAAGGTAAATGATTGTTGTCTTTGAATTTCAATAGGAAAGGACTATCAATCGATTGGTTTATTTTGAAGATCAAATGGGATTGATCAAAGAGGAGTTATTATCAGCCAAAATGGAAGATAAGTAGGAGATGCATGATGCTAGAAACCTTGAGCATCTCAAACTATCTTATGGTTGGGCTTTACACTTTTAAAATTGATTTAGTTTGTTTGAGTTTCATTTTTATTAGAAATTTAGGACTTATGATTCCTTAACACAAGATTAAGGAAATGCATAAGAGGTGAAATTATGCTTATGGCCCACAAAGGGGAGAAGCAATCTCATAACCTAAATTTAGGGAGCTTTGGAGCAAAGCATAACCTAAATCTAAGGCAAAATGGGTATTGGTTTGCCTCCATAGAGGACAAACCACCCAGCTTGGACTTATAAGCTTGGGGGTGGCACCAACTCCTCCTATGATTTTAAATACATGTAGGCAAGTCTTTATGCTTATGCAAGATAGTTAGGTTGTTATTTATTTAGAAAGAGACTAAGTCCTTAAACTCACTCTAAAAGACTAGATCATGTAAAGGGACATGCTTCAAATGACCTAAATCTAATGCAATTCAAATTTTATTTTATTTTTTTATTTTGGACAATTATTTTGACTCAATATAATTCATATGACTAATGCATGAGAAATGTTATTGGCCAAAATCGTGAGAAGGGAGGAGGTGAGTTTCCTGGCTCTCAAAGGTCAAGCCAAGTTTCTCGCAAGGTGGAAGCCCTCAATCAAGAGTGAAATAAGATGCATTTGTTGTGCATGATATTAAAAGAAATGCTCATCCAGCTAAGGGGTTGCTAATTCTTTTATCTTGATTTTAAACCTAAGCTTTAGGTGAGGTTATGAGTTATTTAATTTTAGTTTGAGTTGTTAAGTTGGGTAAAAGATTTATTTTTTCCTAAGAGCCTAATCCACATCCAGGCCATACATAAAGCAAGGAAGAAACTAGGAAAATCATGCCACTTAATGCAAAAGCTAAACAAATCATCAATCAATTTATAAAGCTAATCACGAATAAAGGTCATTGTGGTGGCACCACAAACTCAAAATATCAAATTGGGTGGAGCTCTACCCTTATACAACCCAGATTACAAATGAATTAAATTACAATTAAGTAAGGAATTCATTGTTATGGGAGTCTTCAAGCTTTATTTTTCTTTCTTCTTTTCTTCTTTCTTCTTTCTTTTCTTCTTTCTTCTTTGGTTCCTTCTTTTGGATGGTTGGAAGGTAGATGCTCCAAGGCTTCACATGGTGCATAAGATAGGATCTTATGACCAATGCTCATCCTAATCCCCATAATCATTCCAAAATCTAATTGCATTTACATGAAAAAAAGTAGAAATCTAACTAACACCAAAATAAAGGTTAGCTAAAATCACACAAATCCCATGTATATTGGACTTATCACCCCACACATGTGACTAAGTCCACTATGGATTATGCTTAGGGGTATAAAGCACCTGCAAGCAAAAGCATTTAAATATTTTTATTTATGATAGCGCCCCTTTAGCACAATCCCTTGTAAAAAAGAGTAGTTAGACTAACCGCGTCCTACCATTCATTCTATGAATATACCTAACATCAGTCTAAAATATATATCATAAAATAAAACAAACATCAAATCATGCACACTAACCTAAAGCTAGAAGTGGTGACTTAGGCTAATGTGTGCTTTGAGGTTTGGTATGCTTAGCTATTTTAGGTTCAAATTTTCTAAGTGTGAAGAACATGTTCAACTTAGAGGAGGGTTTCATTTAAGTTGTTTAATTATTTTGAGTTGATTTTATTTCATGTTTTGATTTGGTTCAAGTGAATCCTACAATTAATTACTAAGTTATGAAGAGGGAAGAGAAGAGAACTTCTCTTTCCTTCCTAACCTAAGTAATTTCTAAAGTAGATTCACATTTTAGTTTTTATTTAGGTGAATGTTTTGATTAAATCTTTTAATTAATCCTAAGTTTAGATAAACTCTAAACAAACCTATTCAAAAGAAAGGCATTTTAAGATTAAATAAAATGAATCAAAATTCACATAACACACATTACTTCATTTCTTTCCCAACATATATAACATGCATATGGATGGACCTAAGCATATCTATACATACAAATGAGAGTATTTAACACACTTTATGATGCATGCTAAGTAATCCATTTAAGAAATTTAGAAGTTGAATATGCATGATTTTCTTAAGTAGAAAGGGTTTCTTATCCAATTTTTTTACATACACACATGAAAGTAAGAAAGGCATAAGTGAGTGTAGCCATTGTTAACAAGAGGTGTAAGGTACAAGACCTACTTAGCTTAAAACCTACAACCTGGGTTGTCTAGACTAATATACCACTTTCCTTAAATACAAACATATGTACAAAATGAAATAGAAAAGGAGAATGCAAAAGTTGTATTAATTAATTCATTTTATTTATGCAATTTATGTGCAATGTAGTATAGGTAACCCTTATAAGTGATAGCATAGGGATGAATAGGATATGGAATTAGGTGAGTGTTAGGTTCTTTTCAAATGAACCATACACACCAAATTCTATTCAAAACTATACCAACATAAGAAAGAAAGGAAACCTATGCTAAGCATACCTTTATATTCTTTCACATGCAAACATAATTAAATAAGTAGCACACTTTCAGATTTGGTATTTGACTTATATGTTTTTAAAAATAATTTGGATTTAGTAGTGATAATAGCCATTCATATTTCTACTTTAGCCAACACATGCAAATTTGACATAATGTAAATAATTTCATTTTAAAATTTGAATTTGAAAATATGAATGCATGAAACCACATGACATACAAATTTAACATGTTGGGGAAAGATTCAAATGAAAGCATGTAAACAAACTCACTTCACTTAAATCCTAAAGACATTCTTATAGAATAAGAAAATTTAAAATAAATCAAAGTGAATTCAAAGTGATTTTTGTTTAGTTTGAAGTTTTATTTAATTTTGAAAGGTGAATAAGTTTGTTGTTCCTAACCCATTCCCACATGTGTTTGATATTTTGTTTAATTTTAGATGATTAGATCCATTTTTATGCATTAATTAGGTTAAGGTATGAATTAAGTAACAAATTAACCCTTACCTACACCACCTTAGAATAATTAACCAAATAATATGAGCCAATGAGATGACATAAAACCCACAAGGAATTTAAATTTGCAATGCACCTAATAAGAAAAGGCCTAATGCAATTTGGCTCACAATTAAAAGTTAATTAAGGGTTTAGCTTAAGTAATTTCAAAACACTTTCATACTTGTGAATTGGGTTTTGATTTCCTTAATTGAACTTAGGCTATTAAACACCTAAGCATCTACCCAAAGTAGATTAATTAAGTTCTAGAACTTTTTTTAAAATTTTTAGAAATTAATTAAGGGGATAATTAATGAATTAACCCTTAATTAAGAGAAGATTAAGGAAAGAAGAGGGGGTTTATGGAATAGCTTAGGGGAAATGCCCCAAAATTATTCCATAAATCTCCTACTTATTGAATCTTAATCATCCCTAATCATGGATTAAAATCACTAATCATACCCTAATTATGCTTAATTACATAAGGAGTAATTAGAATCCATATTTAATTAATCAAGCCTTCAATAAATCCCAAGAAAAGAGGTGAAGTCATCCCTAAAATATACCCAAGTTTGGGATTAATCGAGGTTTAATTAAAGTAATTAACAAAATGAACTTTCCAATAAAACCCAAATTGAGAAAATAATAATTCAAAACATTGAAATTAATTTTAAAATATTCTAGGTTGAATTATCTTTCCATAGATTTTTATTTATTTTTTTGAATTTTTTTAGAGAGTTATGAATTTTAGAAGATCCTAATTAATTAATTAACATTTAACTAATCCCACAGTTCATGTGGCGTGTGGCGGCGATGGTAGCTTTACACGTCTCTGTGAGGGTTTACTTAAATCATCCAAATGGTGGCTGGCGACACATATTTGATCTCTTCGATCAAAGATCGGATGGCAGATCTCCCGATTTTAAAATGGGAGATTTCTAAACATGGGAATTATCTTAGTCCATCTAAAATAATGGATGGATGGGCAGATCTTCAAGTTCTTCCCTTGATCAATAGATCATCCATGATCAGGGAAGATCAGCTCGATCAGCGGATTTAAACAAATTGAACCACACCATCTAAAGCAGCAAATCAACTAAAAATCCATGGATTAAAATTTCTTTCACAAAGCTCCACCACATTGAGTTTAATGGTGAAAATCCCATACCTCACGAGGTGATCACCCGGCTCGATTCCTTAGAAGCTTGTGCGGTTGAGATGAAGCCTGTTGAGATTGAGGCTTGAGGTTGAGTGGATTTATATGGACCAACTCCTTGCTCTTTGCTTTGATCCAATTTATCTCTTCCTTTGGGAACTCAAAGGAAGCTTGGGTGACTCGACTTTGCTCCTTGATGAAGTATGCAAGAGAGTGGATGAGAGTGAAGAGGTAGTTAGAATGGATTGAGCTCATTTTCTTTCAAGAAAACCAAGAAAGAAAATTAAAGCTCTAGGAGGCTTGGGATCTTGATGCTCTAGTCTCTAGTACTCAATCAATTAAGGAATGTGAATTTAATTTATTAGAGTATATCTCCCCTTGAAGGGTCAGGATGGACATCCATTTTGCCATTTTGATCCAATTGATCATGGGGTGGGTTGTTTGATCAATTGAGTGTGCACATGGTGGTTTGAGCTAAGGAGTGGATTGCCAACCTCCCATGTGCAATTTGAGTGGGAGGGGATTTTGAATTTTATTTTGACCCATGGGGTTTTGGTCTGACCAAATGGGACCCATTGGGTTGGGTGCACCACTCTTCATTAGGTCCCTTGAGCTTTTAGGAAGCCTCAAGTGAATGTGAAGAGGTATGACCAAATTTCATGGATTAGCCAAAATTTGTTCTATGGCCTAGGGTAGAATGGTCATTTTGCTTTTTTCACTTTGGATATGTTGGGTATGTGAGAAACTAGGGCCAAGTTTCATGAGATTTGGAATTCATTTGATAGGGTTTGGCTCATGTTGACCCATTTAGGTCAAAATGGGTCAACTTGGGTCAGTTGACCAATTGGTCAAATTGGGTCAAATCAAGGGTTGGGTCAAGTTCATATGACCATTTGAAATGTTTTGATGGATTTGGTTTGGTTCAATTTGGTTTTTTTATTTGAATTTGGCTCATATGACTTCATTTAGGTCAAATGGGTCAAGTTGACCTATTTGACCCATTTGACCTATTTGAGGTAGGTCAAGTTAGGTTTAGGTTAGTCATATGGAGTGGATTGGTATCTTTGTTTCCAATCAATTTTGGTTAAGTTCAAATTTGGCTCAACATGACCCCTTTAGGTCATGTTGGGTTTAATGTCAATTGGGCTAGGTTAGGTCTAGTTGGCCAATTGAGGCTTTGGTCAAGTTCCACAAGTGATTTGGAATGAACTTGACCCATTGGTTTCAATCAATTTGGCTTAGATCAAGTTTTGACACATTTTGAACTTTAGGTCAAAATGGGTCAACTTGGGTCAAGTAATTGGGCTAGGTTAGGCTCAAATGTTGGCTTGGTCAAGTTCAAACATAGGTCATGAGTGAACTTAGATCAATGGTTTCAATCAATTTGGCCTATGGTGGAATTTGGCTATGTTAGGTTTCATTTTGGTTAAGTGTTGACTTGGTCAACCCTTAGGTTTGACTTGGTTTGACCTAATTTAATTGATTTATCATCCCATGATGAGAGGCATAGATGAGATTGGTTCAATCCAATTTGGTTAGGATTAGAATTTGGCTCATAAGGGTACTTTAGGTCACTTTGGGTCAAGTGAGCCTAAGTGGGTCAAATGGCTTGGTCAAAGCTTGATTTGAGTTGATCTTGTATATGGACTATGATTGAAATATAAATCCATTTACAAGTGGTTTGAAGTCAAATGGGTTTTGATCATTTGATAATTTCATATTCAAAGGGTGAACATAAAAGGATTTTGGGTTTGATTTTGAACTAGGTTTTGATTGTTTGATTAAAGTTTGTATTTATATAGGAGTTCATGATTGTAGGGTTGATTGAATCATGAAGAAAATCAAGAGTTTGCTTGATTTGAAGTTGATTTGGCTAAGTTCAAGATTTTGACTTGAAAGGCTTAGGTGGATTTTGAATTGATTTGAGTTTGATTTTGGTTGGTTTTGATTGTTTGAATTTATATTTCATTTATATATGTGAATATAAATGAGAATATAAATGATGAGAAAATTTTAAGGATTTGAAGTGATTTAATCATGATTTGGGCTAAATCCATTAAGAAAGATTTAAGGACTTAGGAAAATTTTAGTTGAGTTTAATTTTGAATTTGGTTTGATTGATTTATATTTATATTTCATTTATATATATGAATATAAATGAGAATATAAATGTATGAAAATCCCATGATTTGAATGGTTTGATCAATTTGGGCTAATCCATTAATGGAATTAAGGATTTAGAAAATTTAATTGGAATTTAATTTGAGATTTGATTGATTTATATTTATATTTCATTTATATATGTGAATATAAATGAGAATATAAATGAGTTTTGAAAATCCATGAGTTTGAATTGATTTTATCAAGGTTTGGATAGTCCTTTAATGGAAAATTTAGGACTTTAATTTTATGAAATTTAATTTGATTTGATTTGATTGATTTATATTTTATTTCATTTATATATGTGAATATAAACAGAATATAAATGATTTTGAGAAAATCTTAAATATTTGATTTGGTTTGATGATTTTGGTTAAGTCCTTAAGGGAAGTTAAGGACTTAGAAAATTTAAACTTAGGAATTTTGATGGATTTTGATCATGGGTTTCAATCATAGATTTTAATCATGGATTTGAATCATGGAGTTTATTTGAATTTAAAATCAAATAGAATTGATTTAGTTTGACTTGAAAGAAGGAAAGTGAGGAATGGTTAAGCTAGGGTAGGAAAATTTTGAATCACTTTAGAAATTACTTAGGCTAGGAAGGAAAGAAGTTATCTTCTCTTTCCCTCTCTTCTAACAGTAATTAATTGGATTCACTTGAACCTAATCAAAACATGAAATAAAATCAACCCAAAATAATTAAATCACTTAAATGAAACCCTCCTCTAAGTTGAACATGCTTCACACTTAGAAAGTTCTAACAAAGCCATAGCTAAGCATACCACACAAACCTTTAAAGCACACACATTGCTAAGTCACCACTTCTAGCTCTAGGTTAGGCGTGCATGGTTTGATGCTTGATTTTTATTGTGTGATATATGTTTTAGATTGTATGTTAGGATGTATGTCATAATGAATGGTAGGGTGATCTTAGTCTAGCCATTATTTTCTTGGGGATTATGCTTAAGAACTAATAAAATATAAATCTTTTTCTTTGTGGGTGCTTATACCCAGAATAATCCAATATGCCAGGTGGACTTAGTCACCCATGTGTGGGGTGATAAGTCCAATATACATGCTTGGGATTTGGTGGTTTGTTTAGCTAACCTTTATTTTGTAGGTGTTAGCTAGATCTACATTTCTTTTTCATATAAATTTTAAAATTAGGATTTTGGAATGACTGTTATGGGGATTAGGATGATCATTGGTCATAAGATCTCATCTTATGTTCCATGTGAAGCCTTTGGAGCATCCACCTTCAAACATCAAAAGAAAGAACCAAAGAAGAAAGAATAAAGAAGAAGAAATAAGAAAAGAAGAATGAAGAAATGAAACTTGAAGTCCCCATAATAATAAATTCTTGCTTAATTGTATTTAATTCATTTGTAATCTTGTATAAGGGCTAAGCTCATTATCAATTTATTTTGGGTTTGTCTTGGTGGTAGATCACAATACTTATTCTTTCATTAGCTTTATAAATTGATTGATGATTTGTTAGCTTGTGCATTAAGTGGAATCTTTTTCCTAGTTTCTTTCTTACTTTATGTATGGCCTAGATGTGGATTAGGCTCTTAGAAAAATAAATCTTTTACCAAACTTAATAATTCAAAACTAAAATAAGGAATTCATAACCACACCTAAAGCAAGTTAAATTTCAAGATAAGAATTAAACTTATTTGGATGAGTACTTCTTTATAACATCATGCAAATGCATCTTGCTTCACTCTTGATTGGAGGGCTTCTACCTTTTCCAAAAGAAACTAACCTTTGAGAGCCATGGTGGAAACACACCTCCTCCTTCTCACTATTTTTGAATAACTTTATTTCTCATGCATTAGGCATATGAATTTTATTAGTGAGTCAAAATAATTGTCCAAAATAAAATGAAAATAAAATAAAATCATTACATTAGATTTAGGTCATTTAGCATGTCCTTACATGATCTAGTCTCTTTAGGGATGAGTTTAAGGACTTAGTCTCTTTTAAATAAATAACAGCTATCTTGCATAAAGCATATGACTTGCCTACATGTATTTAAAATTGTAGGAGGAGTTAGTTGACAGCAACCCCCAAGCGATTGTAAGTTCAAGCAGTCGGGTGATTTGTCTTCTCTTGTGGACCAAATTCCTATTTTTGCCTTAGATTTAGGTTGTGCTTTAGCCTTGAAAGCTCCATAGATTTAGGTTAAGATTTCTTCTCTCCCATTTGTGGGCCATAAGCATAAATCCTCACCTGTAGGCATTTCCATAATCTTGTGTTATGGAATGTAACTAAATTTCTAATGAAAATTCAACTCAAACAAATTAAATCAATTTCAAAAAGATATAAGATAGTTTGAGATGCTCACTAGGTTTCCTAGTATCGTGGGCATTTCTTACTTATCTTTCTTTTAGCTTCGATAATAACTCTCTCTCTTTGATCAATCCCATTTGATCTTCAAAAACAAAAATGAATCAATCGATTGGTAGTCCTTTCCTATTAAAATCTTTGAAGATGATGATCATTTACCTTGTCGAGTATTCTAGGGATCCGTCCAAAGATATAATTAACTATGGGGACTTGCCCCTGTAAGGAACTTAACGAACCCAATTTAAAATAAACCCTGCTTTAATTTTTCATGTAAAGTAGGGGAAGAATCTCTGGTACATATGTAGTCTCATTATCCTTAAGAGTCCTTATTGAGGTGATTAGGTTCATTAAAGGTAGTGACTTCTATCTCCCAAAATAGTACACTATTCCTTGATGGCGTAGATCGATTAAGCATCTAATTTGCATGGCATCCAAAGATTTTTTATATTCTTGCCTTTTCACCCATAGATGAAGGCAACCATATAAAATTTTTCAATAAGATGCATGATTCTTTTTCCATTCATTTATCATACATGCACATGTATTTAAGAAAAGTGGTATATTAGTATGGACATCTCGAGTTGCAAGGCTTTAAGTAGAGTAGTCTTGTACCTTACACCCACTGTAGAAAATAATGGCATCGACTCACTTAAGTCTTTCATATATGTAAATGTGCATTTGATTAATGGATAAAAGAATCTCTCTTCCCCAACAAATCATGCATCATGAAGCATCCAAATTTTCTTAAGCAACATCATAGCATTCATCATTAAGGTGTGCTAAATATTTACATTTGCATATATAGATATTAGGATCATTTCATGTGCATGATACACATGTTGGAAAGAAATAAATCATTGTGTTTTGTGATAGTAATTCACTTTAATTAATCTTAAAATGTCTTTCTTATTTGAATGGATTTATTTAGAGAAAATCAAAACTTAGGATTAATTAAAACATATAATAAAACATTCACTAAAGAAAAAATCACTAATGAATCTACCTTAAAAATTACTTAAGGTAAGGAGGAAAGAGACATTCTCTTCTCTTTTCTCTCTTTACAACACGTAGTAATTAAGTGTAGGTTCATTCAAACCAAATCAAGTCATCAAATAAAATTAACAAATTAACTAAACAACTTAAATGAAACCACTATAAGTTGAACAATTTCATGTAGAAAACTCCAACCTTAAATCCTAGCTAAAATATGCCACACATACCTTAAATGACACAAACATTAGGTAAGTCACTATTTAGCTCTATGTTAGGGTGGCTATGATTTGATGCCTGATTTTTTTTTTTGTGATGTAATGTTTTAGTCTGATGTTAAGGTGTATATGCGTGATTGGATGGTAGATCATCTTAGTCTAATCATTATCTTAGAGAGGATTGTAAGGGGTCTGTAAAAATATAAATACTTTTTTGGTGAGTTTTATACCCTAAGCATAATCCAAAATACTAGGTGGACTTGGTTACCCATGTGTACTAAGTCCAATTTATTCATATACATGCTTGATTGTGTGGTTTGTTTAGCTAATCTCTATTTTGCAGTTTTAGTTTGATTTACTTTCCTTTTCATGTAATTTTGTAATTAATTTGTAATGAATGTTATGGGGATTAGGATGAACATTGGTCATACCATGAAGCCTTTAGAGCATCCACATTACAAACCAACCAAGAAGGAAGGAAGAAGAAGAAGAAGAAAAGAAAGATGCAAAACAAAACATGAAGAAAAGAAGAAAAGAAGAAAGAAGAATGAAGACCCCCATAACATGAATTCCTTTATGAGTAATTAATTCATTTATCAGGGTTGTATAAGGGTAGAGCTTGCTACCACATTTTTTTTGGGTTTATCTGGAGCTCAACCACAAGGCCTTTTATTTTTTATTAGCTTTATAAATTTTTGATGTTTGTTTAGCTTATGCATTAAGATGACATATTTTCTTAGTTTCTTTCTTACTTTTTTTGAATGGCTGGATGTGATTAGGCTCTTAAAAAATAAATTTTCTATCAATTAATCAACTCAAAATTAAAATTAACAACTCATAACCTCACTTAAAGCCTATGTTATAAATCAAGATAAAGATTTAATATGGATGTTGTATGTTTCACATTATGCATAAAAGCATCTTGCTTCACTCTTGCTTATGGAGGCTTCCACCTTTGTGAACTTGGCTTGACCTTTGAGAGCCATGGTGGAAATACACCTCCTTACTGATTTTGACCCATAATCATGCATTAGGCATATGAATCCCATAGCCCGTGTCAAATCAATTGTCCAAAAATAAAAATAAAGCATAACAAAATTTGCATTAGATTAAGTCATTTATTCATGCCCTATATTATATAGTCTCTTAGGGAGTGTGTTTAAGGACTTAGTCTCTTTCTAAATAAATAGCAGCTTAGCTATCTTGCAAAAGCATATGACTTGCCTACATGTATTTAAAATCATAGGAGGAGTTAGTTGGCGACCACCAGGTGATTGTAAGTCCAACAGTCGGGTGATTTATCCTCTCTTGTGGAGGTAAACCATATACAAATTTTTTTCACCTTAGATTTAAGTCATACTTTAGCCCTCGCCAAAGCTCCCTAGATTTAGGTTCTAAGGTTGTTATTTTTCTATGCAGGCTACAAGCATAAATCCTTACCTCTTAGGCATTTTCATGATCTTGTATCATGAAATTGTAAGTCCTAGATTTCTAATAAAAATTTAACTCAAATAAATAATTCTTTTCAAATTCAAAAATGTAAAACCCAACCATAGAATAGTTTGGGATGCTCACTAGGTCTCCTAGCATCATAAGCATCCCCTACTTATTTCTCTTTAATTTTGATAATAACTCCCTCTTTTTGATCAATCCCACTTGATCTTCCAAAATAACCAATTGATTGATAGTCCTATCTTTGAAATCTTTGGAGCTAACGATCATTTAGCTTAATCGAGAGTATTCTTAAGGAATCTCATCTCTTAGGATGTAATTAACTATGTGGGCTTGACTCCAGAGAACTTAGACAGTTTAAAATAAACCCTACACTTTTTATAAAGTAGGGAAGAATCTCTGGTATATACGAAGACCTATAGTCCTTAGGAGTCCTTATTAAAGTGATTAGGTCTATTATAGGATGGTGACTTCTATCTCTCGAGATAGTACATCTTTCCTCAATGTCATACTCGATCACCCTAATAAGATCATCATCATGGTGTCCAAATCGAGTGTTATTTTTTTAATTCATTGATTTTTCTCAAAAGATAGTTGAAGTTGGAGATCAACAGCGAGTTAAGAAGTGGGTGTCTTTGCTAAGAAATTCGCTAGTGCTTATCATTTCATCTCCCAGAGGGATAAGAATGTGATATCAAACTACGAGAGAATCATGGACCAATGTGTCAATCATCCGGATAACATTGGGTGTGAGAATAGTGGATTGATTCTTGAAATCAAGTTCACCTTATGAGAAAGCATATAGTGTATAGCTTTTGGGATGCAAAGAGAGCTAGGAAATGTTTCTTAATAGGTGGGTAGTTCACTTGATAGGGATCGGGCGATGGTAGTAGTAGAGTGTTCTCCTTCCCTTCATCATTGGCTTGTGCCAACAAAGCGTCAAGGAATTATCCAATGAGCGGTGTAGAAGATGAGTGTACGCTGGGATAGGCTCTACTAGAATAACGGATTACCAAATACTGCTTGATATCTTCAAAAGCATGATGAAACTTATCATCCCACTTGAACTTGGCATCCTTTTTGACAAGTGCTGAAAATGGCTTGCATCTTCTCGATAGGTTGGAGATAAAGTGTCTTATATATACCGCCCTTGGAAAGATCTAAGTTGAGTCAGACTTTTAGGGGGTGTCATTTTTAAGATAGCTTTGATATTTTTTGGATCTATTTGTTTTCCCCAGTGTCAAACAACAAACCTAAGGAACTTCCTTGAAGTTACTCCGAATGCACACTTCAGGGGGTTTATTTTGAGGTTAAATTATCTTAACCATTTGAAAACTACTCTCAAGTCAAAGAGATGGTCTTCCTTTTCTTTTCTTTTGACTATTAGATCATCAACATAACATTCAAGTTGATGATGAATGAGTTCAGATCAAGTCATGGCTCGTTGGTATGTAGCACCAACATTTTAAGGCGAAAGGCATGACTTTATAATAATAGATTGATCGGGTTCAAAAGTGTTTCTTTCATCCTCGGGGACCATCTTGATTTGGTTGTAGATGACCCATCCATAAAGGAGAATCTTGCATGAGATGAGGTAATGTCCACCATTAATTAGTATAGGAAGTGGAAATTTATCCTTAGGACATGCCTTATTTAAGTCCATGAAATTGACGCATATGTGAATTTGGCCATTCTTTTTCTTAACTAGCTAACCAGGTAGGATATTTTTCTACCCCATTGAAACCAATATCGATCAGTTTCTTGACTTCTGAAATGACTTGTTGTTCGATTTCTAATCGTATGCGACTAGGAGCCTGCATGATAGGGTTGGCGTTAGGATCTATTGCTAGTTTGTGGACTGCAACATCAGGAGATAATCTGGGCATCTCTTTATAGCTCCAAGAAAAGTAGTCCTTAAACTCAATTAATAGCCTAATTAAGTCATTGGTTTCTTCTTCTGATGTACGTCGGTCGTGGATCTTCTTCCATCCCGAGGTTGATTTCTTTAAGCTTGTCGATTGTTGAATGGATTTCTTCTTTGAATTTTGGCAGTGCATCTTTAATTTGAAGATCATCGGATCATCAAGTTCTAAACACACTTTCTCAAGAGTTAGTGTTGTTTGAAAAGATTCTATCAGACTCTAGATGATTGGTGACAATAGCATAACATCATCAACTGGACACCTTGTAGAATCCTAGTCCATCTTGATTGTGCATCCATGCCTTTATTCAATAGCTACTTTGACCTTGCAGACCATGTATAAGGAATCAAACCTTATTTTTCAAAATTAAGAACACAACACGAGTACCAATCAAAAGGCAATTCCATTAAATCTTTATATGAATTATCCTCAAGTTCTACATCAGCTTTTGGACGTGAGGATGATGATCCCAATAGGAATCTCTTTGGTTTGGCATCAATGGAAGACCTAGGTGCTTCCTTAAGTACTAAACATTTAGCTTTTTGAGAACAAAGTGATGTTAGAGCTAAAGTTCCCAACTACTGTCTGATGGTTTTACATAAACCTGATTTGAATACATTTGTGCTTTGCTTGGAGACCTGGTCTTCATCTCTATCTGGCTCAAGTGTCACATCTAATGAAACTCGTTGAGAGGGGTTGGCTGGTATGCTAATCACATGAGACTCATCCTCCAAGCTGAATTCCAAGTCTATGTGAATAGTAAGGTACTCCTGTGAATTAGAACATAACCCCATTGGTTGGCAAAAGGGGTCTTCCACCGAACTGCCTCTATGTTTACCTCTGCCTTTGGTGGAGGTCAGTCATCTACCATATGTCCATATGATGGAATGAACTATGGGAGGTGATATGCGGTTCTAATTCTTCCTTGATGTCCTTTTCTCACTCACTTGTATTATCTTTCTTCTTTTCCTTTCCTTTTTCATTTTCTTTTTCTTCTCTTTATTTTTCTTTTGAATTTGAATTTTGATCAAGTTCATGAGAAAAGGTATTTTGAGGAAGATAGTAGGTCACATCTTTATATATCTCAACCTCTCTAACTATAAAATGGCTTTTCATCTCCTTTGACACAGTATTTGATTCCATCCTTTCAGAACTTGATGCACTGATGGAGGGAGGATGGAATCATCTTATTCTAGTGTATCTAAGGCCTACTAAGCAAAGCAATGAATGAAGTATTCAAATCAATTATGTAGAACTTGGCTTCAGTCTTCTAGTCACCTATTTCCAAAGGTAATACTATGGAGCCCAAAGCCCTCTCACCCTGTTCATTGAATTCTCTCAACATCATCCGATCTCCTCGGAGTGTGGAGATGTCAATTTTTAAATAGGTAAGAGTCTTTAGACTCATAATATTTCGATGCACTGGATCACCAAAATCTTGGAAAGTCAGATACTCATGTCCACTGATGTAGAAGGGATGATTATGCTCCATGTCCCCAGAAGAAGATCTTCATCTATGAATGTGACTCCAGAGGCTTCTCTTGAATAATGTGCCTCCTCTCCAATAGTGGTCAAGTTGAGCTAAGCATATATCTGGATCAAGAAGAGCTTTGATTAATAATTCCCTCATCTCTTTAGATAAGACAAGGCATCATATATGCTTAACTTAGCGGCAACTTTCTTAGGTGGCGAGGACATTATAATCCACTTTGGGTTGATCCTCCACAAGCATATCCATGGGTGGAGCATCACGTGGTGCTTGTTCACCGATACCAATGAGTTATTTTTCCTTATCATGAGGTGTTGTCTTAGGAGGTCAAACCTTGCCACTATGAAGGTTAACTTCGGTGATCTCTTGTGGCAGTTTAGTGGAAGATTCTATCTGCTCATCAGGCTCACCTACAGCTTCTCCTATAGGACCCTCAGAATCAGATGATTCCAAGTCTATCTCAAGAGGTGATCACATATTATTCAGAGAAGGAAAGTCCATCTCTAAATTAGAAATATAAAGATCAGAGTTGTTATAATTATTATTTAGACTTGAATAGCTTGCTAAAAGTAGAGTTAGACAACCCATCAAAAGTGACACAGATGTAATTCAAACTTACTTTATTTCTAGATTTCTTGATTTTGAAGAAGGTACATAGTAGAAATCGTAAAGTAAGTGGGGTGAGGATTTGATGCTCTCATCCACCCGATACAAGATGTCTACTAGAAGAAGAGCTAGTTGAAGTAAAGTGCTGGGTGAAGTAGCGCTAGCTAGGCGGAGGTTAGACTCAATGGGTGGTTGAGCTTTGGCTATCTGGGCTAGTATGGGCTAGTGATGTTTCTACTAAGCTCCCACTTTCCCAAGTTATCTTTCAACTTGTGAACCTTCCTTGATGTTAGAGATTTAAAACCTCGGACTGCAAGGAAAGTTTCTTGATTTTGAAATAATCTTCTTAGAGGATGATAAGGAGATATCCAACCTTCTTTAGTTTTGAGAGGATCACATGTATCCCAAGGATTACCTAATGGCGGATGGTTATTCCATAAGATATTTCTTTGGGATAACTATGATGCCTGTCTTGTAGCTATGCACAAGCCAGTCCTTGAATGTAAAGCAATCCTCCAAAACATGGCCTAGTATGCGGTGGTAGGGGCAAAAGTTAGGATCATTGCTCCTGCCCACTTCCTCCAGCTTCCTAGGCTCTGGTAACTGAAAGTCAGGTTTCTTTAAGAGGTTCTTAAAGATTTTCCTAACTACCTCTCTCCTAAATGAATAAGGCTTGTTTAGTTTATCCAAAAGAGTAGGTGGATGGTAGCTACCTGGTGGCGGGTATGTGTACACTTGAGAGTATGGCTGAGGAGGAGGCAGCAAAGGCCATGGAGGCTACTATGGTGGCCTATAGGATGGCCTAGGTGGTGGTAGAGGAGGTGGAAGTGATGGCTGTGGAGCTCGAGGTCTCTCATACTGCTCTCTGGCTGATTGCTTCCCCTTGTCCACTGTTGTTACTGCCCCTGACTTCTTCTCATATGCTTTCTGTGGCTTTAGCTTTATTGATTGATCTAGAAAAGATAATTATTTGGCTTCTTCTTGTAAGCTATACCTTATTGATTAGCTTCTAAATGTTTTGATGGTGAAACCTTTGAGCATGAAGGCGACGGGTCATGAATATTCTTTAGTAGAATTTCAATGATGTTGTTGGTAATGATTCTCATTTCATACTCAAATTATGCCATCGAAAATATAATCAATGAGGGACTCACGGTATTCTTGAGCATGAGATCGCCTACAGTCACCCTTTGTTGAGCTCCGACAAACCTCTTAATGAAGAGTTGCACCAACTCAACAAAATTTTTCACTAAATTGTTAGGGAGTTCAGTGTACCAATCAAAGGCTATGCACCTAGCTGACAAAAGATGGAATAATAATGCATCACGCCACCAATGTTGCAACACAGCTCAGTGCACTATATGCTAATGTGGGTTCGCCATCAAAACTCTTGAAAGAAGGGTGAAAACCCTTAGGATGGATGGCATCAAATTCCTCTAGGTAGGGTCTACCCTTTGGGATGATCCTCCTGGCTTGTGCTTCTCTCACCTCTTGCTCAACCATGAATTTAATATCATTTTCTTGTATGGAGGTACCATCCACTACCTTCCTATACAAGCTCTGCAGCAGGTAAACTCTTAGGCTGATCCAAGACATGCAACAGCTTAGGCTAACTTATTTCTGCAATAGTAGGATGTACTACCGGGGCTTGGTTCAGTGCCAAACTACTAAAGTATTCAACCTCTTTCATATCCTATCTATGCTCATCCTTTTATTTTAGTTGTTGAAGAAGGTGTTGGGTCGAGTTGGTAGTATCATCACCTTCTCACACCTTCCAATCTCTGATTATAAAGAAGGGAACCCATGGTATCAACCATGTGCACTCATTGAATCCTCCAATAGTCATCTTCATTGGGATCAAATTGACCTTCTCCTCTCCTCTAAGTGGACCATATCCTAGATCACCTTCTTCTCAACTAGATATATGCTACAATATCATCGGAATCACGCGTGAATGATCACGGCTCACCAGTGGTAGGATCACTGTCATGAGCAGAGATAACCTCCTCTTGCTAGAAAGCTAATCTTGTGAAGACTATGCTCACTAGAGGATGATGCTCTAGCTGCTAGATCTGGGTGGTGTGGTACTCTAGGAATATCATAGCCATGGGGATAGAGGTACTTCTCCTTCCCCTCAGTTCTTGTATCTCCATACTTTTCATGGTGGTGGTGGTGGTGATGCACAACGCTATGCTCCAAGGTCACCATTCCCTCTTCATCATGCGGGAAGAAGGGAGCAAGAGAGCTTGGCCATGCCTGGGTGGTGGTGTAAATGGAGTCTCTGGCCATCCGATCACCAATGGGGCTTTCTTTTCCCCGGATGTTGCCTTCATGGCCTTTGCTGGAACTGTGGATGATGAAACTTGTACTAGAGATGGTGGGCATGGAGTAGAGCGGTGTGGTGGAGGCACCACCAACTCTCTCTAGGTAGGATCTCCTCTCCTATGGTGGGTAGTACCCGTTAATAAGATTCTATCGATATGACCGACACGGGTATGCGTAGAAAATCAATGATGGCAGCTATGCATACCTCGCCTCTCTCTATTGATGTGATAGGGCCTCCACGGCCTCTCCTTACTGATGTGCTCCTCTATGCTATGGGAGATGACTGAATGTAAATTAAATTGATCCCCAGACTCTGATCATCCATAAGCTCTCCTACTGGTCGATTTAAGGCGGCATATGACCTTCTCTATCTCTAATAGAGCCTCATGTGTATTATGGTGGAGGTGGGATCCTCCTAATGTCTTCCTCTTCCATCTAGAGAGAGAGGATGGAACTTTTTTCATGAGAAACCATTCTAGGTAACTCCTCTACTATAGCTTGAGAAACTAAATCTAGTTCCTTGGCTATGCGGTCGTGATGCTGCTTGATCTTGTGGTTGCGAGATTGGGTCCTGCTAGGAGGGGCAGTATGAGAACTAGACCCTACCTCGTGGTGGGGAGACTATCCACTCAAGATGGGGAGCCTTCCCTTGGAGGAAGCCAGTGAGTGCTTGCGCTGAGGCTGAAACCACAGCACACTTTGGAACTACAAGCGCTACGGGGCGCCACACCTTCCTCTTAAGTGAGGAAAACTCGAGTCGATGGCATCTCAACGGATGACCGCTTGCCCTCACCACACTCTGATGGTGTGAGGGTGGTCCCCTAGTGATCCTAGCCCCCTCAAACTTGAATGAGCTAGACAAAGTCGGTCATGAGAGGCTAGCTCGATCCAAGGCCATCCATCCCAAAGGAAAAGTAAACATGTACTTACATTTATTAGATTGAGCTGAAAGATTGAAATAGGGTCAAAATTCTGTAATTTTGGAAAACAAACTTGAATCAGATTTCTGCTTTTGCTAACTTTTTTAACTTTGATTTTAGAATTTTGAACCCACACTAAATAATTTGAATATGTTAAGTGGGGCTAATTAATTTTGGAGAGACATTTTGAATAAATTGGAAGGCAGATTTTTAAATGTATAATCCATTTTCAACAAATTATGTATGTTGAAAATGGGTTCAAATATTTTGAAGAGATTGATTCTTCCATTGGTCATATTTGAATTTGATTTTTTATGTTTGAGGACCCTTCATTTAACAAATTTGAGTATTTTAAAGTAAATGGTCAATTGATTTTGTTTAGATTTGTGATTTTGGAATTTACTTACTAAGCAAATTTGGGTATGCTAAGTGAGGTGTTTGAAAATAATTTTATTCTTTTGTTTGCTTATTTTTTGAATTATGTGTGGTGAGAATGGAATCTTCACTTAGCAAATTTGGGTATGCTAAATAAAGAATCTAAATGTGTTCTTTTATTTTGATTTTTTTTTTTTTTAATAAGGATCTTTACTTAGAGGATTTGGGTATGCTAAATAAAGTTCAAATGTGTTTTGCATTTTGTTTTTGTTTTTGAAAGAGAGGATCTTTACTTAACAAATTTAGGTATGCTAAATAGAAAAAATCCTAATGTGTTTTTAAAAAAAAAATTTTTTTTTGAAAAGAGAATTCTTTACTTAGCAAATTTAGGTATGCTAAATAAAGAAATCTAAATGTGTTTGATTTTTGATGAGGATCTTTACATAGTAAATTTGGGTATGCTAAATAAAGGATCCATGTGTGTTTTGAGTTTTGATTTTGAACTTTGAAAATGAGAACTTTATTTAGCAAATTTGTGTGTGCTAAATAATGTTCAAAAGTATTTTTGATTTTGATGTTTTGATTTTGAAAGGAGAGATCTTTACTTAGTAAATTTGGGTATGCTAAATAAAGGATCCATATTTATTTTTAAAAAAATGAAACTCTCACTTGACAAATTTGGGTATGTCAAATAGGAGACAATTATGCTTTATTTTTCAAAGATGAAGTTTTGTGTTTGATTTATTACTTTTTGAAAAATGGAAATTCCAACTTAACACATGTGAAATGTGTTGAGTGGAATCAAAAAGTTGATTTTGCTTGAAAATAAAACATCTATCCAACACATTTGGATGTATTGAATGGAAAGGCTCATCCTCAAATTTTGTACTTTTTTTTGAAAAGAAAGAAATTCTAACTTCAACATATGTGAGATATGTTGAAATGGAATTTCAATGTTATGATGTGATTCTATTTGTAAATGAAATCTTCATTCAATACATTTGGGTATATTGAATGAGGATGTTCATTTTCAAATATATTCTTTGGAAATATGACTTTAGTTTTATTTGGAAATGAAATCTTCATTCAATAAATTTGGGTATATTGAATGAGGATTTTCCTAAGTGTTTTGAAAATGATTGTTGATTTTATTTGGAAATGAAAACCTTCATTCAATAAATTTGGATATATTGAATGAGGATATTTATAAGTGCTTTTTTAAAAAAAAAAAAAGATGATTGTTGATTTTGATTTTTGAAAGGTCCTACATGTAACAATCTTGAAGATTGTTAGATGAGGTGCAAATATTTTATTATGAGAATTTCTTTTTTGAAAGTGCTTTTTAGCGATATTTTTTTATAAAGGATTTATTTTGGAATGAACCTTTCCTTACCATAGAAATGGTAAAGGAAGCCTTTAGTTATTTCTTTCTATTAAATTTTTATTTTCACTTATTGGGAACCCAAGTTTTAAGACCTAGTGAGGTCATAAAACCTAAAGGATGTTAGCTAGCTTAGCTTAAGAATGAAATAAACTAAGTGCCAACGGAAAAGAAAGATAGTCTCAGATTCTTATAAAAATACAAACCCTCTATCGATACTTGGAGACCAAAGATGGAGAGATGAACCTTCCCGGAGTGAAAATCTATGGTGAAGTATTTATATCTTCATCTATCCTTGAAAAAATGAATGAAGATAAAAATTACACTTCTTTGTTGGACACATAGATCATGATGTTCTTATTAGGGTGATTGGGTACGACATTAAAGAATGATGTACTATCTCGAGAGACAGAAGTCACAATTCTACAATGGACCTAATCACCTTAATAAGGACTCCAAGGACTATGGGTCTTCGTATGTACCGATTCTTCCCATACTTTATATGGAAAAGTAAAGAAGGGTTTATTTTAAATTTGGTTCGTTAAGTGCCCTATGGAGGCAAGCCTCCATAGTTAATTACATCTTAAGGAATGAGATTCCTTAAGAATACTCTCAATTAAGATAAATGATCATTGTCTCCAAAGATTTCAAAGATAAGACTATTAATCAATTGGTTATTTTGGAAGATCAAATGGGGTTGATCAAAGGAGGGGTTAGCCAAAGGGAGATAAGTAGGAGATGCTCACAATGTTAGGAAGCATAGCGAACATCCCAAACTATCTTGTGGTTGGGCTTTATATTTTTGATTTTGAAGAGAATTATTTATTTGAGTTGAATTTTTATTAGAAATCTAGGACTTACAATTCCACGATACAAGATCATGAAAATGCCTAAGAGGTGAGAATTTATGCTTATAGCCCTCAAAGAGAAACAACGACCTCAGATCTTAAATCTAAGGAGCTTTGGCGAGGGCCAAAGCATGACCTAAATCTAAGGCAAAAATGGGCATATGGTTTACCTCCACAAGAGAGGATAAATTACCCAACTGTTGGACTCACAACGCACGGGGTGGTTCTAACTCCTCCTGATTTTAAATACATGTAGGCAAGTCTTATGCTTGAATAGTTGAGCTGTTATTTATTTAGAAAGAAGACTAAGTCCTTAAACTCACTCCCTAAGAGATAGATCATGTAGGGCTTGAACTCATGACTTAATCTAATGCAAATGTTTGTTAAGTTTTAATTTCATTTTTAGACAATTAATTTTACATATGCTATGGGATTCATATGCCTAATACCTGAGAAACTGGTTATGGGCCAAAATTAGTTAGAAGGAGGTGTATTTTCACCATGGCTCTCAAAGGTCAAGCCATATTCTCTAGCAAAGGTGGAAACCCTCCATAAGTAAGAGTGAAACAAGATACTTTTTATGCATGATGTGAGATATACAACATCCAGCTAAGGGGTTGCTAATTCTTTCATCTTGATTTATGTCCTAAGCTTTAGGTGAGGTTATGAACTATTAATTTTTTTAATTTTGAGTTACTTAATTGGATATAATTTATTTTTCCTAGAGCCTAATCGCATGTAGGCCATTCAAAACAAGGAAGAAACTAGGAAAAATATGCCATCTTAATGCACAAGCTAAACAAATATCAAATAATTTTATAAAGCTAATGCAAAATAATAAAGGCCTTTGTGGGCTCCACCACACAAACCAAAAGAAATATGGGTAGTGGCTCTACCTTATACAACCCAGATTATAAATGATTAGTTACAATTTAGAAGGAATTTATGTAATGGGGGCCTTCATTCTTCATTTCTTCATTTCTTTCTTTCTTTCTTTCTTTTGGTTGATTGAAATGTGGTTGCTCCAAAGGCTTCACATGGTACATAATACATAGTCTTATGACTAATGTTCACCTCCACTTCCCCATAACATTTATTCCAAATCATAATTGCAAAATTACATTAAAATGGAAAAAGTAACCAAAACCCTCAAAATAGAGATTAGCTAAAATCACCACACATCCCAAACATTTATATGAATAAATTGGACTTAGCACCCCACACATGGGTAACCAAGTCCACCTGACCTAGTTTTAGATTATGCTTATGGGTATAAGTAACCTGCACAGCAAAAAAAAATTTTATTTTTATTACAACACCCCTTAAGCACAATCCCCTATAGAAGATAATGATTAAACTAAGATCGTTCCATCATCCAGTCTATGCACATACACCTTAACATCCAGTCTAGAACATTACATCACAAAAAAAAATCAGGCATCAAACCATGCATCGCCCTAACATAGGACTAGAAATAGTGACTTAGCCTAATGTGTGTGCCATATAAGGCTTGTGTGGTATGTCTTAGCTAGGCTTTAAGGTTGAAGTTTTCTAAGTGTGAGAAGTTTCAACTTAGAGAGTGGTTTCATTTTAAGTGATTTAGTTGATTTGTCAATTTTATTTGATGATTTGATTTGGTTTGAATGAACCTACATTTAATTATTAAAAGTTCTAAAGAAGAAAAGAAGAAAACTTCTCTTTCATCCCTACCTTAAGTAATTTCTAAGATAAATTCATTAGTGAATTTTTTAGTGAATGTTTTATTATGTATTTTAATTAATCCTAAGTTTAGATTTGCTCTAAATAAACCTATTCAAATAAGAAAGACATTTTAGGACTAATTAAAATGAATTACTATCACAAACACACAATCATTTATTTCTTTCCAACATGTGTATCATGCATATGAATGTATCCTAAGCATAGCTATACATACAAATGCAAAGTCTTAGCACACCTTAATGATGAATGCAAAGAGATGTTTCTTGAGGAAATTTGGATGTTTCATGAATGCATAATTAAGTTGAAAAGAGAGGGATTCTTTTTTAATCAAATGGATATTTGCATGTATGAAAGACGTAAGTGATGCAGTCATTATTTTCTACACCAGGGTGTAAGCTACAAGACCTACTTTGGGATACTTAAAGCCTCAACCAGGATGTCACTAATATACCACTTTTCTTAAATACATGTGCATGTACAAAAGAAAATGAATGGATGAAGAATCATGCGAAAGATTTTTGTTTCTTTATTTGGTTTGGTTTACATATATGTATTATGAAGATCTGTCTTAATTCATGACATGGGAGTGCATAAGAATGAACTTAAGCAAGTGTTATATTCTTTTCAAATGAACTATACACTTTGCAAATCTATACAAACCCATGTTAAGAAAAGAGAAGAAAACCACATAAAACACATTTCTATATTATCATCACATGCAAGCTTATAAATATTTATAAGTAGCATACTTTCATTTTGATCTTTGATTTATAGATTTTAAAAAATTATTTTGATTTAGTAGTGATAATAGCCATTCATATTCTTACTTTAGCCAAATCATGCAATTTGACATAAAGGAAACATTTCATTCTAATTTGATTTTTCAAAAGGTATGAATGCATGAGTTCACATGGTAAACAACATTTGAACATACTTGGAAGAGATAAAGTGATGTAAGCATGTAATTTCATTCACCTAATTAATTCCTAAAGACAATTCTATGAAATAAGATTATTTAAAGTGAATCAAATTATTTTAAAGAGATTTTTATTTTAATTTTGAATTTGATTTGATTTAGGAAATGTGAGAAGAGTTTGCTGGTCCTAACCCATTTCTCCATGTGTGAATTAGTTTAGTTTAATTTTAGAACCATTAGATTGATTTTTATTTTGGGTTTAGGTTAAGGTGTAAATTAAATCCATTAATTACCCCTTACCTACACCACTTTAACATAATTAACCAACTAATTATGAGCCAACATATGATATACAACCACATAGAATTTAAATCAATAATTCTCCTGAGAAAGAAAGGAGCCTAATGCAATTGGCTCACAATTAATAATTTAAGCTAAAGATTTAATTAAGTACTTTCATAACCCCTCACACACATGTGGATTTGATTTTTTCTTAAGCTTACCTTAGGCTTTTGAACACCTAAGGATCTACCCAGAAGATATGATTAAGTTCAGATTAATTTTGGAAGTTTGATTAAGCTAATTAAGAAGATCATTAGTGGATTAATCCTTAATTAGGTTTGGATTAAGGAAGAAAGGGGTTTAAGGAATTGCTTAGGGAAAATATCCCAAAACCATTCCATAAATCTCCTATTCACTTATACAATATTTAATTATCTTAATTAAGTGATCAAACCACTGTTCACATGTTTAATTGCTCGTAATTTCATTAAGAGGCAATTGATTCACTAATTGATTTTCTAGTTAACTCATTAATAAATTCCAAGAAAATTAGGCAAGGTAGAAGTCATCCCATCAAACATAGAAGTTTGGAATTAATTAATGAAGTCATTAGAGAGTAAGGTTATTAAGTTTTTAATTAAACTCTAATTAAAGAAAATCACTATTTAAAATTAATTACAAATAATTTTATTGGATTCCTCTTTGAATTATCTTTAAAATGAGCCTCATTTATATTTTGATTTTTCTATATTTAATTATGTATTTTTGAAGTTTTAGTGATTAAAGGATAATTAAATACCCTAATTATATAACTAATCCCGTCAGCGCCATGTGGGCTATTGTCTCGGTGTGGGCTTTCCATGTGGCACGACAGGATTGGTTATTTAAGTTATCAAATCAAATGTTACATCAATCGATGGCTATGCTTTTTTCTTGGTCAGATCAAAGATCGGATGGCGGTTTAAACCAGCTTTAAAGGATAAAATCACTAGATCTAGCGTGTTTTAATCAGGGTCGTCCATCCAAAACATGCGGGATGGGCGGTCCATGATTCATCCTACCTAACTGCGGGAGACAGGTCGTCTCCATGGCTTGATTGAGCTTGGATTGGGCTAGGATTCAATGCACCATCTAGAAGCAAGGAAGAAGATCCAATGGTGGAATTCTATTGGGATTACACTTCCTTCACAAAGGACCAAAGAATTTTGAACTTAAGCTTTTCGGCATACCTCACGAGGCTATCCGTGCTCTGTTGAGGTAGCTTCATCTAGTAGAGATGAAGCCCTGTTGAAGGTTTGAGGGTTCAATTTACATTGGCTCTTCCAATTGACCAAAGCTTGCTTCAATGGCTTACGACTTTAGTCTAACTCCCCCTCCCAGTGGCTTGGATGCTTGGGATTTTCTTTGGATGAGCTCGACTTGATGGTGCTTGCAAGAGGAATTGAACTTTGGTTGGGTATTGAGTGAGTTTGAAATCTCCCTCACCTCCCTTATTTTTGGCTTAGGCAAAATCGAGAATGGGAATTTCAATTGAGCTTGAGAGTGCTTAGAAAACTTTAAGAAGCTTGCCTTAGGTCCTCTGAGCTCAATCGAGTGCAAGCTCAGTGAACTGAATTGAAATGTGGAGGAGTATATCTCCCCATACTTGAATCGGATGGTCGGAGCTCTTTTTGCCATTTTGATCAAATTGATGATATTGAATAAGAGGTTTAGGTTGTTAGGAGTGCCATGTGATTCAGTTTTGTTAGAGGAGAGGGAGTGTGGAGGTGCACATGTGTTAAAATGAGTGTGGGAGGTGATCCATGTGGAGAATTCTAAGTGGAGGGTCAATTTTGGCTTTGGGTTGGGTTTGGCTGACCCAAACCCATTGGGTCATGTGCACCACCCTCCTTGGTGTCCAAATGGACCACTAAGAGGATGCGAAGTGGTCTTGAGTTGGAATATGATCAAATTCCAAGTGAATTTGATCATAGGTTACCATTTGACCTAGGGGTAAAATGGTCATTTGGCTTTGATTTTGATTTGGGTAGATTTGGTATGATTGAAAAAATGGGTTGTGCCAATTTTCAATGAATTTGAAGTTTATTTGATATGATTTGGCTCATGTTGACCCATTTAGGTCGAAATGGTTCAACTTCGATCATGTTGACCAATGGTCAAATTGGGTGAAACCATAGGTTGGGTCAAGTTTATATGACCATTTGGAGTGGTTTTGGTATCATTGGATTGATTCAATTTGATTTATATTTGGTTTTGGTTCATTTAAGTTCACTTAGGTCAAATGGGTCAAGTTGGCCAATTTGACCCATTTGACCCAATTAGGTTAGGTCATGGGTTGGTTTTTGGTTTGGTTGGTCATTTGGAATATTTTTCAAGCTTTGGTTTCAATCAATTTTGGTTAGATTTGATTTTGGCTTGATTTAACCTTTTAGGTCAAGTTGGATTTATGGTCAATTGGGCTAGGTTGGGTCTAGTTGGCCAATTGAGGCTTTGGTCAAGTTCAACAAGTGGCTTAGAATGAATTTGACCCATTGGTTGCAATCAATTTGGCTTAGATCAAGATTTGACACATTTTGACTTTTTAGTTCAACTTGGGTCAAGTGGCCAATTGGGCTAGGTTTGGCTCAAATGATGACTTGGTCATGTTTAATCATTGATCATAAACTGGTTTAGATCAATGGTTTCAAACAATTTGGCCTATGATGGATTATGGCTAGTTTAGGTTTCATTTGGGTTAAGTGTTGACTTGGTCAAAGGCGGTTTGACTTTATTTGACCCAATTTGAGTGATTGATCATCCTAAGATGATTGTTGCTCACGTGAGGCTTAGATGAGCTTAGTTCAATCCAATTTGGGTTGGATTAGAATTTGGCTCAAAAGGTGCTTTAGGTCACTTTGGGTCAAGTGAAACTAAGTGGGTCAATTGACTTGATCAAGACTTGATTTAAGTTTGGTTGAACTCACATATGGACTTATGATTGAAACATAAATTCAATTGCAAGTGCTTTTGAGTCAAATGAGTTTTGATTTATTTGATAATTTCGAGTTCAGAGGATGAACATGAGTTTGATTTGGGTTAGTTTGATTTTGGTTTGATGATTGAAGCTTGTCTTTATATTTGATTTGTGATTAAAGGATTGATTGTTTGGAGAGAAAATTCAAAGGCTTGGATTGATTTAAGGTTGATTTGGCTAAGTTCAAGAATTTGGCTTGAAAGGGTATATGTTGATTTTAGGTTGGATTTGGGTTTGAGTTTTGAATTTGGTTTTGGTTATTTGAATTTATATTTCATTTATATTTATGAATATAAATCAGAATATAAATGGGTTATGAGAAAATTTCTTGAATTTGAAGTGATTTGAATTTGATTTGAGCTAAGTCCATAAGATGAAATCAAAGTGACTTAGAAAAAATTTTAGATTTGGACTTGAGTTTTGGATTTGGTTTTGGTTACTTGAATTTATATTTCATTTATATTTGTGAATATAAATGAGAATATAAATGGGTTATGAGAACATCTTTTGAGTTTGAATTGATTTGAATTTTTGGAATTGATTTGAATGATTTGAGAAAAGTCATTTAAGTTGGAATTTAATTTGAATTTGGAGTTGGTTTGGATTTGAAGTTTGGTTTGTAAGAAGAAAGTGAGGATTGGGTTTAAGTTATAGGGTAGAAAAGTTTTTCTAACACCCTAAGGCATAACCTATTCCTATGACTAACTCTTTTAAATCTCTAGGGTTAGGTTAAGTGTTCACTAGAAGTGTCTTAAGACTAAGAAACTCTTAATGTCTAAGAGGAGTCCTATGTCTAAAATGGAGAAGTTGAGAGCTCACTCCAAAAGTGAGGTCAAAAGATATATAGTTCTTAGGAATAGATCTTAGTGGCCAATGATTGTTCATATGGTGTTAAGCATCTTGAATCAAATATAATATAAAATTTAATGAATGAAATGTAGTAATTGCTATATAAATAAAAGAAAATTGATGAAGCAAACCATATTAAGATTTTTCAATAATGTTAAGAAAATATCTTATGAATATTAGCTAACTTAATGATGGCTTGCTCAAAGAAATTAAGATATGTTTATGATGAGCTTTTTTACAATGAAATATGTGACCTACTTTATGGTTGTTAAGTGTATTGATTAATAAGTAGTATGCTCATTTATAAATAGCTTCTTTAGTGGTCTCAAACTTTTTCTATAGTGTTATGTGCTTAATGTCTTAAGTGATAAGTAATAAGCTCATCCACTACTTTTTAGAGGTATTAAGTTTGATGTATTTCTATGGCATTATTATTTGATATGATCTATACTAAAATTCCCTAAGATAGATTCTCATCATAAAAAAAAACTTTAATAAGATAAATAGAATGTAATTTAGGTCTTTAATAAATGAATTTTTTTAGGAGATCACATATTGCTTGATTGGGTCTTTATTAGTGTAAATCTAATGGAGGAAAAGACCACTAAGTTTCCCCCACAAAAGGGCATGCACATATGCACTATGTTGATAAGATTGAAATCCACCCACCCAATGGCCTATGGAGGAAATCTCTTTAGTAAATAATAGAGGGCATAATGTTCATAGTCAAATCATTATTTTTTAGAGTAATTCATAGACAATTGATATCTAAGAAGATTTTTAAAGACCAAATAAGGTTTTCACTTAATGAAAGATAAACTTTGATAAGAAAATTTTAACTTTACTTTCGTTGGCATAAAATGATTTCAACTCTCTCAAAGTGTTCACACTCAAACTAAGAAGGATTTCTCATAAAACTTTCAATGAAATATTCCTTTATAGGGGTTCTCTTCATCAAACATAATAAAATAAATAAACAGTGGTTATGCTTGTCCATTCAACTTTAGAATATCATAGATTTCATAGAAATAGTCGATTATTTGTGTGACCAACTTCAATCCCTCAACATAAAAATACAATCTTTAAAAATATATTTGAACAACATTCTTATGGGCATGCTCTTAGAATTTGCCGTTCCAAAATTATAAATGAGGACAATATTACTAAATAATTTAAGAGACCACACATTCATTTCTTTAAATTAAAATTACAAATTTCCATGAATTATAATTTAATTAATAAACAATCCTCATGATTCTTTTTCTTAATACACAATAAATATCATATCCTTACCTTTCTTGATTGCAAAATTCGGAATTAATGTTAGGAAGAACAGCATAATTTATTTTAAAATAGGATAGCATGACGAACACAGACGTTGATTAAAACCAGAGATAGGCCAAACAAGCTTATTGGTTACGACATCCAATGACAACTTAAGGAAAACACATAAATAACTTATAATATCGATCACATGATTGCTAATTTAGGGAGAAGTAGGTAATGTGCTGTTGTTCCAAGTCCTAATATCATCATATATCCTCTACTTTGTTTATATTGTATTCACAGAGAACTCGTCATTCCAAAATTATATTCAGGAGAACACATTCATTTCTCAGAGTGAAAATTATAAAATTCCTGAAAGTTATAATTTAATTAATAATATTTCTCTTGATTAATTTTCTTAAGCCACAATAAAAAAGCATATACCTACCCTTTTTGAGTACAGCGTCTCACAATTAAGTGCAGCAAGAACAACTTAATTTATTTTAAAATAGGACAACATGTATAACACGTACACATTAATTGAAATCAAAGATAGGCCAAACAAGCTGATCCGTGAAGACACATCCGATGCCTAATTAAGGCGTCGTACATAAAAAAAAGGGTTCGAAGAAAACACTAATAACATATAGTATTGATCAAGTTATTGATAATTTAAGGAGAAGCAGGCGCATATGCATTGGGGCTTGGGGCTATTGTGCCAATAAGAAAATTGTTAATCTCATACCTCAGCACACAACTGGTACTGATCACATAGCAACCTAAATGGTATTTGCAGCTCCTTGACATGATCTCTGATAGCTTATCTAAGCATTGGTTGCATGCTGATTCTTGAAGATCGCGTGTGCATTGTGCCATTGCGTAGATAGTCATATCGCTCTTCGAAAGACTACTCTCACCCCGTCCAAACTTGTCATCTCCCGTTGCGGCGGCCACTTTCACTGCACCCAATAGCCTCCCCACAGCTTGATCGAAGTCTAATTGATCTGTCGCTGTGCGCGATGAAAGCCAAGTTCGGATATAGCTCGTATCCGATTGTCCGAGGAAGTTGTTGGAATCGTAGCGAAGGAAGCAATATTCATACCAAATTCGTGCTTCGGCGGAAAAAGGGCAGATTGTTCGGATTTTATCAGCCGCATCTAAGATGCACGACGAGCATGTCTCAAGACTAATGTCCCCTCGACATCGGGTGAGACCATAGATAGTGTCCATGCCTATGCCATAGGAGGCGGTAGCAAATCCGTAGAGAGCAGTCTTTGCTAAGAGGCCGAAGAAAGCTCGATTGATGTTGTCTTGCAGCATGCTGTTGCTGCTGACTGATGCTGAAGTTTTGCTGCATTCCTGATAGATGGAGTCGGCGCTGCATCTTCCAATTATTGGGAGGAGGAGAACTAACAAGAAGAGTTTGCATGGGAATTCCATTGTTATATATTTTGCCTCCCAATGATTTAATTTGAGCACCTTCGTTCGCCTTTTATAAGGAAATGGAGTCGACTAAATAGCTCGGCCGGCCAAATCAAATTGCTTGGAAGGCCGGGATTCTTGAACTTTGAAAGCCAATGAATTCAATTAAAAATTCTTTCAGGTCATCCAAATCACTTCCCATTTCCCACGACAAGGCCGGAATAAATAAAAAATTTGTACAAACATACTTCTGCAAGGCCGGGCAAGATAAGACCAACTGTTCTGTATTTTTATTTATTTATTTTTTTGTTCTTTTTTATGGTGGGATTTTCTCGACTAAAACGTAAATTATGGATTTCGATTCTCGTAAGTCTTTAAGTTATGGCCTGTGGAAATTTTTTGAAATGAGATTTTTAAATTTTTAATGGATATATCTCTACGAGCAGTAGAGGTATTTTGAAATTTAAATAAAACTTGTTCTGAAAAATACTCTTTTGTCGATCTTGGATAAAATCGTTTTCCTAAGAATTTTTAAATTTTGAGAGAAAAAAACAAAGAAACTTTATGCTATATTTTTTTGTATTATCTATACACAAATATGAAAACACTTGGTGATGGAAAATTATTGGCAACATGGCTTGCAAATGCTTGAGGCCATTTGGAGTCAACTTAAGCACAAATTCTCTTTTTCAATGTTCTTTATTATACACTATCTATATTCTAAGGTATGTTCGACTCACTCGATTAGGTGCACGCGATCACTCGGAAATAGGTAGACTCGCCTTGCATAAAAACTAGGGCCAACTATTCATTAAGAGGACTCGGTTCACTAGGAATGTGAATCGGACAATTAAGTCATTAGGTCACGGGAATTATCTTGAGAATTGATCATCATAAGCCATAGAGATCCTCCAAGTGGAAGTGTGACTCAGGTAGAACTCATCTCCCATGTAGAAACTCATTAGGCACTTGCATATCACAGTTTATGTCCCCTATCTCTTAGGAAATTTGATAGATAATAAGAGAAGTTGCTATTGAATGGTGGTTACGCTCTCCATGAACACTTGCTAGGACCACCCATATTTGACACTCGCCTCTAGAACTTGTCTATATAACTTGGCCATTACTCTTGCTGTCCACATCGACTCCCAATGTCCAATTTGGTTGGGATGTTTATGCCGCTCGCCTTAAGAACCCACATCAGTAGCAATCACCACATTTGCTCCAACTATTTTAGAGTGAATACATGTTTACATATTCATGTTAGTACATGTCAAAGTTATTTTATTATTTTGTGTTATAGTCTTTGATGTAGCATTCATTGTTGCTAGTCTTTGACTTATCATCTTCTAACCATATTCATTAGGGTCTGATTTCATCTTTATGCTACTCCATTTTAACTTGGAGTCCGTAGTATGGTGTGTTGAGGAATGATGCCATATTTTACTAAATATTTGACAAAATGGCCTCAATGTTGTTCACCAGATCTATCATATCTATCATAGCATTCACCACCATAGTTATATTTGATGGCTTTTATTTTCTTTCCAAGTTGATTTTTGACTTTAGCTTTAAAATTTTAAATACTTTTAGTGATTGTGACTTCTCATAAATTGAGTATAAGTACTCATAACAAAAATAATTATCTATGAATGTAATAAAATATTGTTGGTCGTTCTATGTAGTTGTAGAGAACGTACCATAAATATCAATATGAATTAATTCTAAGACGCATAAACTTTTATTGTCACAAAATTTCTTAACATTTATTTGTCTTTCTTAATACATTCAATACAAAGTTTATCATCTAAAAATCAAGAGAATAAAAAATTCCATATGACATAACTCTTTGAAATCTTTGTTTAGAAATATGTCATAAATGCTTTAATCTGAAACAAAATATTTAACTTATATATATTGTCAACTAAAAAATTGATATCAATAATATTTGAATACTAAAAGTGACTAAAATTTGCATTTCCAAATAAACAAGAATAATAAAATTTATCCAAACAAGATAATATAAATCAAATTTTGTTTAAACTATGGTACATAAAAAGTCTTATACAAATTCAAAATATAATCATATTTTAGATATAATATATATATATATATATATATATATATATATATATATATATATATATATATATATAGGCATAGATTAACGAAGGCTTATTGTCGTTTTACCGCGTAGATGAATATT